>JAGXCT010033607.1:0-47870 GCA_022495035.1 Philopotamus ludificatus | reverse complement strand
AAACTACTGGAAAAGCGTCCTGCACTCGTCAATCGGAAAGGCGTTATCCTGTTACTTGATAACGCCAGACCACACAGGGCAAAAGTAACTCATGAAAAAAGTCTGGAGATTAACTGGTCTGTTTTGCCACATCTACCTTACTCTTCAGATCCTGCTCCTACGGACTACCACTTATTCTGTTCCTTATGGAATTTTTGAATGGAAAAACTTTCATTAACGATGAGCAAGTCAATTAGGCTCTCGATAGTTTCTTTCAGTCTAAACCCACCAAATTTTATCAGGAGGGGAGCGATAAGTTGCCAATAAGATAGGAGAAGGTTATATTTAACATTAAAAATTAATATAATTTTATAATTTTTTTAAAGCCATGATTAAATATGATAAAAATTGGAAGTTATTAATAACTTATAACCTAATATTATTTATTCGTCCCATATTATGTCGACTCTTTTAATTATTTTAATTTTTAAATAGATAATCGTCACTAAATGTATATTTTCTTTGTGAAAATGCTATCTAAAGTTTCCGGATTTTCAATTATTGTTTCTTAAATAAAAATATTTAAGTTGTTAATAAATTTGAGTAATAAAAATGATATAAAATTTTTCAGATACCAATTTTACTTAATCATAAAAAGTTTTAGCAGTATGAATTGATTACAATTACGCAAACATATTTATATTAAAGAATTTTTATTTGATTATATTTATACGTTTCTATTTATATTTATACACATAATATACAATATACATATATAAATAATTTGATAATTAATCAATTCAGTTCCTAAAACGGATTCATCGCCAGAAATAAATCAAAGGAATAATATTTCAATCAAACGTTATATATTTAGCAGATTTAATTTGGTAACCGTAAGATTAGATATAAGTATATATAAATTTACATACGCATTTCATCTATTTTCAGGTTATATTTATTTTTAGGGAAATATACCCCGTAACGTCACCCCCATCAAATACTACATTTCTTTCTGGGAACAGTCAATTATGCTAATACAAATTTCGATTCTTTATATAGCCCATCCATTTGAGAACAATTTAGGGTCTGTAACACGATCGGAAAATTTTCTGTCCTCTGGGATCCGCCCGAGTCTCATAACGTAATTGAATATAGACCCTCAAGCTATTCTTATCTTTTCTATTAATCACAATTAAGTAAAATTATTTTCATTAACTTTCTGAATTTAATCAATCTCGTTGCCTGTGCCGGTAAAGCCTTTTTTGAAATATTAAATTTAAATTCAAACTGTATTTCCCACTTTGAATTTTCCACATTTTAGCACACAGAACACAATATTCACAAACACATAGAATATTCTACTTTATAAAATGAACACAATATTTATTTGTGTAATACAGGTAGGTGGCCCAAGAAACACAACATCATTTAAAAGACGTCAATGAACTGATCTTATTACTGAACTTACGTTCTGAGCGGAATAAGCGAAAGGGGGATTAAAAAAAACACTTTATTAATAAAATAACAAAGAAAGCCATACATAAATAATTTAAAAATTTGTTCCACGTTTAAACAAAAAATCTAGATTCTCCTGTTTGGCCTCTCTTCGTTATTGTGCAAAATTTTCCGATAACTATCAAGTAATGCATTACAACCACGTTTTACAGCATTCATTCTCTTGTAATCCTTGTCGTTCTCTTCTAATAACTCTTTAGGGGTTCATGCTCCGCGGATAAATTAATCTGACTCCATAAGATTATTTATTTAATGACACTTGTATTTATTGGTGCATTTTTAACATACAGACATAATGCAGGAAGTATATTATAGATAAAAGCGATCGCGTCGGTTTCACTGCGTCGAAGTAGCGACGTCGATCTGCTTCCGGTTTACCGACTCCCCTAGTCGGTATATGACGAAGATTCTTGTGGCAGCAAGGGCCACTGATGTCCGATATTGTGTCTGCTTACGGTGAAGGTCACGGCTTCAGGGGCGTAAGGAACGTTACATGCACAAAATTACCGGCTCTAGCTCGAGTGTCTGCAATTTGCGGCCATGGCGCGATCGAAGTCAGCGCTCGGAGGCATCGGAGAGAGTGTGTTTCTTCCCGACGAGCATCGTCAGCTCGGTCGGTATCTTCGGTACACTCGGGTTTAGAAGTAAACCCGGACTCTGATGTTTTCGACTCGGGGCGCCCTTTTTATACGGGACGGTTCCCCTTCCTGACCAAACGTTCCGTGGGAACGGATTAGTCAGGTAGTCAGTTTTTGTAATGGCAATGAAAAAATCTAATTTAAATCTTCTGCAGCTGCGTGTAACAATGTTAAATGCGACCAATTAGCATCTTGTCGCTAATGGTCTAATCCCTTGCAGGTGGTCTGTCTCTCGATACTATAGGCCACTCTTACTTGATAAGGAGTTGCAGGTATAAAACTCTCCATTGTCTTATCACGTATCGTGTGCAATGTTTAGAGGGTTTTTACAACGAACCGAAAGTTTATTTGGCTAAAAATGTCACATGTATTAATCTTCTAGACATCTCTGAATCCAGAGATCCTCAAAGTGTGACCACTACAACTCCATGCATTTGCTGTGAAGTAAAACTGCATTTTCAATAGTTTTTACACTAAACTTTCGCACGGGTACAGGTTCGAATGCATCATTTTCTAGGAATTAGACTGATTTCTTGAATGATATTTAAATTATCATTTTCAAAGTTGCAATGACAATTTCACTGAACAACCTATTCCAAATACCCTTCATACAATACAGGGTGACTTCATTCCACACTTCGTTGATGTTTCTGATAGCTTTCATAATATTAAATTGTTTCCAAAAAACTTGCATGCCATCCTTATCACCTCCATCATTTTCTTCAATCAGTTGGCGCATCGTTTTTATTTAATAGCGGGTTTGAAGGCTGCTATTGTGCCTTCATCCATAGGGTGTAGGATAGAAGTGGTATTTGGAGGAAAAAATACCACTTCAACGGGAAAATCAGTGCACAGTGTATCAAAGTCCAGAGGATATTCCGACGTATTGTCCAACATCAGAAGAGCTCGAGGTTCAACTTCAATATTTTGTTATAGCTCTGCAGAAATAAGCCATTTTAAACCAGTCCATAAATACATTTTGTGTCATCCATGCTCTGCGATTAGTTCGCCAAAAAAACTGCTAAATTGTTTTTAGAATAACCTTTCATGGCACGAGGAATTTTTGATCGATAAATCAAACGCGGTTTCAATTTTAATTACCCGGATGTATTTCCGGCGAGAAGAAGAGTTAGACGACTATTGGATGCTTTAAATCCAGGAGCAGTCTTGCTCGTAACTTATATGTACATGTGAGTGAGAAATAAAGATGTATGTATGTGTTAACACTCATTATGACAATTCCTGACACGTTTCAATGTCAGATAAGTGTCCAGATTAAAAAAAACCGCGTTATAACGAATCCCCACTCGCCGGGGGCGCGATGAATGAGGGTTTCCTGTATACTAAGTCGAAAATCGCTAAATTTAGGTTTCTTCTTAGGCTGATCAATAGTGCCTATATTTACGGTATAATCTAATAAGGCCATAATCACCAACATGCCATTTTAGTTTTTCTATCCAACGACATTTGCCCCTCGTAAGCTGAGATGCCTCATATATATTAGAATTTTTGTCTGAAGAAAATTATCCAGAGCTTTTCAGACTTTTTCATCTTCGCTCTCATTAAAAACGTTATCGGTTTCTTCATCGGTTAGTTTATGCGACATCTTGGTGGGTTTTATATTTTTGAAATAATAAAAAATATACAAGATCCATTTGAACCCCATTAGGTGACTTATTTATAGGACATAAACAGTGCAGTATAAAAAATATCTTTGAAAAATCGTTCCTTAAATACATAATGATTCGAAGAAATTGCTGTTAGTCGCATCGTTAGAGGCTGGACACAGCACTTATTTATATTCGTTTTATTTTAGGAATGTTTTTTTTGCAGTATTTACCTTTTTTTCTAATCTAAAAATAAATGATAAAAATAAAATAATTTTTACATATTATTGACAAATCTATGGGGTATTTATAAAAAAATATGTAATAATATTTTATTTCAAATTTAAAGCATGCCTTTGAAAATAAGGCTCCGACACGTGTGGCATATGAGTACGTTGATACTGTACCTCAAAGGCCTAGTAATCCCAAAATTGAATATGCGGAAACATGTTTTTATAATAAATAGAATGTTATTAATTAATACAAATTTTAATACAAAGCTCTCGCCGCACCTGTAGATTGCATGTTTCACTCGCACTCGGCAGATCGTACTGGATGCGAGCGAAAAAAAACATGGCGCCCATGGCATACAATAAAGCACAATGATTATTTATAATATTTATTTTTTAGACTTTTTTAGGCAAATACAAAAAAAATGTGACTTGTAGGATTTAGATTAAAATTGTTATTCGAGAAAAATCTAAAACTTGTAGAACCCAATATACCCCATCGGCACGGCTAAGTTAAAAGGTTCGATTTTGGTTTGTCATTTCACTCACATTCGCCACTTTTAAACTCTTGACACCATCTATAGCACAAGGATAGAATGGAGAATTCAAGATCCATTCATTTTGAAAAAGGTCTGGGTATCAATAAGCCTCATAGCTTACCTCATTGACATTTTTGAAGCACCGAGGTTTTTGTGCTTTTCCAATTACCAACGGGGAAAACTTCTAACTGCCATCTGAGTTTGTAATCAAAAGAACAGGTGGCCTGTTTTTTACATAATTTCCCTCATGACAAGTTTTACTCTTAAAGACGAATGTCCTCGAGGTATTAAAAATATCTACCGTAGAAACGTCCGTCTGCTTCACACTTCGCGATTCCCCGCAAACTGATCTATACACCATGGAGTACCTTTTCTTGAAACTATCTATCCTGCAATTTGATGCAGTAAATCCTTCGATATTTAATCGAGACGCAATGTGCAGGACTTTACCACGAATTAATGTTCCGTTCTGCTTCCTTATATACATTTCTAATATTTAAAAACGTCGCGCATTTATTTAAATATGTTTAAAAATTGTAAACGTCAATTGGGGGAAATAAAAAACATGAAAGTGGGCACTATATGTACTAAAATAAAACGGGAGTGCAAAAATTGAACGCAAATAGCGGGAAAATGTGAAATACGGGCACGTAAAAACAGGGTTTCGCCGTTTTTTAAAAGTATTTCTATTAATGATTGTTTTCTTTATATATTTTTTATACTAAGTTTATTTTGTTAGTAAAGAGATAATTTGAGTTTAACATTCATTGTTTGTATTAACATAAGCTTAGTTCGGCCCTAACGACATTTTTTAATTTGTAGCTGGCCCGTTGTAAAAAAAGGTTGCTCACCCCAACTGTGCCATATGCAGATTTGAAATCTATGAACAGGTGGTGCGTGTCAAGGCTTAATTCTCGTGTTTTTCCAAATTCTGCTTTTGAGAGAAAATTTTGGCCAGTCGTAGACCTTCCGGGACGGAGTCTGCATTATTGTTCCCCTATTTATTGTTCTATAAATTAAATTCGCTTCTTAGTTTTTCATTGCAACAGTATAATGAAAAGTGTTTTGTGCATCGCGGGCGTGGTTGATATCAATTTATCCCCCCACTCGCCTACCCTCCTTCGCCCGGCGGCACCATATCCATCATAGCCGCGGGCAAACCCAGCGACCAGATAAGTCAATCTTAACAATTACCCACAATAAACGGTTTTATTCATGCCCCAATTTATATCGCTAGTTAACTGGTATCATGTTAATTACTTTGATCGCCTTCAAATCAATCGAAGACAAAGCGACAACTCGTCAACAAATAGTGAGATGTCTTAAACCTTTCTCCGACGGCGAGTTTCCATACAAAAATCTCACACTATCCAATATTAACCGCCACTCTAATAACCACCCCCTATAACTTTTCTACGAATAACACAAGGATTCAAAATATATATTTATCACCTCTCAACCCCTTACCGGGGGGTTTGATAAATACCCAACAAAACAGTGCAAAAATATATACATGTTAGTGTACACATATCCTTGGGTGCATAAATAAATCTGGTCTCTAGCGGATTTCTCACCACAGAGCCAGTATACCCTGGGAAGGAAAACCCTAATCTGTTGACCAATAATTGGTCAGGTTCCCATTATAAATGGATTGCTATTGCGCGACAGGGCTAATAATGACTTGCGACCGGCTACTTAAGACTCGTTTTGGGCAGATGTGCATATGTATGCCTGTATATATATATATAGGCGTGTGTGTGTGGTCGCTCGCTACTTGTCACTCGTGACTCGTTATAAGCAGATAACGCCTTAGAGAAGAGAACAAACGAATACCGAGACAAACCCCCTCCTACTTGCCTGGACACAGTTGAGAGGGTAAAATCCGTTATTAACATGGTAAAAGTTTTACGTCCAATGCCAGCAATGGCCAAGAGAGGGAAACTATTTACAAAAAACCGCATACCAAGACGGCTCGGGTCCCCACGATATGGCCATGAAAGGGAGCCCTCACGTCACGTGTGAGACTCAGGTTCCTTTGGCCTCGATTACCATGCAAGAGTTTGGTAAGGCCCATGCCCTCAGCGAGTGAGAGCCTTGTGACTGCCAAATGATGATGATGATATTTCTATAGTCTTTGATGTAGAATGATGGTAAATACCTTAAACGCGATGTTTAACAAGTTTAACACGATCATCCACCATCCGCTCCTTTGGAATCGTTTCTTCCCACCAAACCGGGTACATCAGGCTGTGTATGGATGGAAGGTAATGTACTCTCTCCGAATTTCATCAGCTCGTCTTGTGTATTATCCATGCCAGAGGCTCTACAGTACAATTTTCGGAGTCAGTGGATTATTTTCTTCTTCTATTTCGTCGGTCAGAGAGTCTGTTTGGTGGGTGTCATATCTTTGCAAGTTTATTGCGAAATCCATGTCTAGAAAAATTAAAATAAAATGGAACCCCCAATTACACTACCCCGAATTACGCGCTGAGTTGCACGGTCGCCTTCACATACAGTCAAACGTTGGCTAGCGTCTGTGTATTCAATACGTGCCAGGCTAGGTCCCGATTTTAGTGTTAGTGGAGGTATAACTGTACTGATATACAATTTAAAATATTTTTATTAAATCTCATTTTTTCCCCATTTATTACTTTTCAATGTCAATTTAGATAGCTCTATGATTGAATTTTACAAAAAAATAAGTAATGTTTTTATTAACGCGTAATAATATAAAATAATTCCTCCATGCGTATTAATTGAAAATGTGGGCCATCC
The DNA here is from genome assembly GCA_022495035.1 of Philopotamus ludificatus. Lineage (NCBI taxonomy): Eukaryota > Metazoa > Arthropoda > Insecta > Trichoptera > Philopotamidae > Philopotamus > Philopotamus ludificatus. Next base: position 40,587 of record JAGXCT010033607.1, on the reverse strand, counting down.
TATATATAACCCTTATTATCATTAAATATTTAAATTTAAATAAATAATTCAAAGGGATCTTATGAGGCATCTTTGAGAAAATTAAAGTGAAACCCCAACAGTTTTACTTCCGGCACTGATTTCGACGAAGAATTTAATAATAGCTCGCATGTCGGCTCCTTAATATTCGCATCTTGGCGCATTTTAGAGCCAATCGCAGTGGAGATTGACCTTATGAGAAGCCCACGGAATGTCATGTGGGATGCAGATATTAAATTTCATCTATTCTCAGATTATTCAATAAAGCTTGTGTATTGACATTTTCATAGGAACGAGATTAATTTCACTACACAATATCTGTAACATTATCCGAAAGCTCACTCAATCTCTTCGTTCATACATCAAGAGTTAACATCTTGCTACGAAATTAAAACATCTGCCTCGCTCTACGGACACATTAAATTTTACTCCGCTAATGCTTTCCTGTAAAGCCTACGTAAATTTCCCTGGGGTTGTTTGGATTCGCAATTTTCCGACCCAACCGACAAGCCTTTTTATCAGAAATCGCAAACATAAAGATAATAATAGCAGTATAATTTCATCATGCATCACAACGATAATAAACTATAATAATTATATCGAAATTTACATGCTTAAAATCGTTAAAAATATAGAAAGCTGTATTTCCGTGTATCGATTTTAAATAGTTAATTTTAATGGTTGGCGCCCGCTGAGCTTTAAGGGGAGTAAGGAGTATCATTAGAGTAAACGTCCTATGAAAAATTATTATCATCTTCTTATTTTCAAATATAATTCCATTGAAATTGCATTGCTTTTGTTTCACTTTAACGATGAAAGTTTTGTTGAAACTTTTTTCCAAAAAAAAAAGGAAAACACGAAATGAAGCAACTTATTCGAGTCGGCTTCGCATAATGAGATTTTAAAAATGTATTCAAAGAAACCTTCGAGAACTTTCTAATTTAAACTAAGATACGAAAAAAAATATCAATAAAAAGCCGTAACGGGATAAACTGAGGGATCGCATTCGGCGAGCGGTCCCTCGGGATTCGAATTTGATTTTGATTAATTTGAAATCCATACCACAAAAAATGAAAAGTGTCAACAGAGATTCGCAGTTTAAAAATATACGTATATTAATTAAATTGTAAATATTAGCAATATTTTTCAATACCAATACACATTGTTATTATTTAAATTAAATATTCAGGGTAATAATTATTTGTTACATTAGCATTAAAATAACAATATTTTATACCTGTGGTTCCAAAATATAATTTCCGACATTTTCTATCAATTTTATAATTCCTTGCTTATAAAAACCGACATTAGGTTATCAATTTTTGGTTTGTTGATGTTTCATCTATATGAATAGAAAATTGTATAAAAATAACTGAAAACAGAAAAAAAATTACGCAACATAATGCCATTGATGACTGAGATTAAATTTCTGACGAACCCTTGCAAAATTATGTGGATCTTGACATTACTGTGATGGCATCTAACTTTATGTATGTGTGTCATATTCACGGAAACTTGATGGACGGAGAACTCCCTAATGAAGAAGGGGTAAACTTAATCAATCCAATTCCAAGAAAAAAAGACTAGTGTTATGGCTTCGAGAGATCTTCGAGCTAAGTTAGTAGTCGGTAGAGTTAGTAGAATTCTAAAAAACACTGGCCAGGAGGTATGTAAGTGGAAGAGACCTTATTACCTCCGCATGTTTTATAAACATATATTTATATAGGTAGTTTGGTGCGTAGGAATTAATTAATTTAATGCCATCTATCCTACGTAGAATAAATAATTATAAAACAAATAACATAAATTTTAATACAACTGAAATAATATTAAAATTAACCAGTTTTTGAGACAAGAGGGAATATTAGTGTAAGAGAATTATTCCCTTTGCATCTTTAGAATCTTTATCGAATCCTAATATGAGTGAATTGCGCTCTGGAATCTTTCTGTTGATACATCACAGAGTTACATTCATAAGAATAAAAGTAATATGCGAATAGCCTTTTCTTCCACTTTTAGGTAGAAATCGAACATATTGGGCCGATACTTTTTCACTAACCGTGCCGATTGGAAACCATAAGTTTTTGATTTTTCTCGAATAACTCTTTTAATATACATGTCACAAACTTTTTGTATTTCTTTAAAAAAGTCTTAAGAATACATATTATAAATAATCATTGCCGTTTATTGTCTGCAATTTCAAAATAAAAATAAAAAACAACAATATTCGCTGTTGTTGCCACTAGCGCGATGTTTTTTTCGCTCGCATCTGGTACGATGTGCCGAGTGCAAGTGAAACATACGAATGGTACGTACTGCGAGAACTCAGTCTGCGGCGAGAGCGTTGGCATTTACGCCAAGAGCATTGTCATTTGATTAGGTAAAAAATACAAAATATTGAATAAATTATGAAGAATCATCTATTTCTAAAAAAAAATATTAAGATATTGATGATTTCTTCATTTGAAATGCTTGGGGTCCCTGGGAGACCCCTTCGGACGACGCGGTTATTTTCGAGTCGCCGTGACGATGGGTTAAATATATCTTTTGCTTTAAAATAATTTATATCTTTCGTTCAAAAACTCTCAAGGCATCTGTAAATTTTACGATATATATATTATTTCATTGCATCTGAAGATTCAATTAATTCAACTACCGAAAAAATGTATACGAAATAGGCAAGGCGCATAATTCATTCCTTATTATTTAGAAGTCTAACTTCCATTGAACAACAAAAAAATGTTAAGCTCATCTCTCAAGTTCCAATACTCAGTTACGTTTTCTCTTGAATGCCATCGTACATTTGTATGGGAAAAAATTAGATGATGAAATGCAACCATGTCTCAACCTCCTACTTTCCCAAAAGTCAAGGTTGATCCAAAAGTATTGATAATTTAACTGTCAGTATTTTTAAAGCCTGACGATAGATCACTTAATGACCTCTTCGGACTTTTGGAGCTCGCGCTTTCACAATTTTCAACAATTTTCTTCCTACCATCTTCCTCAGATTTGTTATTTTAAAGAAAATTGCACATTTTCCAAAATATGTGTGACCTTTTGTAGTTGTTTTAAGAGGAGGAAAAAATCTCAAACTCTTCCTAAAATGAACCGAAGGGCACATACAGCAACTGGGATCACGTGGCTACATCAGTCGATTCATCGAGTTGAATCGATAATAAATCTGATGCTGCAGACTTGATCTCCTCCACAACCGGATCCTTAATGACAATTATTGCTATGTCACTAATACAATTTTTATCATTCTAGGTGTTTAATCGATGTTTCAGCAATTCAGAGATTCATCCACTAGAGCTCCGAAATTCCCCACCGAATGGGAATATTTTACAAGTCCCTTCCAATTGATTATGTTTGTATTTACGATACAGTGTCTGACAAAAAAAATACAATAAATACTACATTTTCGATATTTCATATACATATATTTATAATAAATATTTACGAGGAGTAGAAGATTAATTATTGTTGAGACCCCAATTTAAAATTTACACAGAAATATTTTTTTTCATATTTTCGCTCATTAGATCCATTAGGTTGACTATAAATAATCTTTTCCATAATAGTTTATATAGGCTAAAAAAAATATTTAGAATAAAAATTTAATAAACCTACGGTATAATAATATTTTTTTTTAATAACATTATTAGCCGTTTTATGAGAATTAAACATTTTAATAATCCCTTTGTGTATTTTCAATTTAAACCCGCTGTTAAAATTGAAACTAGCATAATTAATCTACCCACGTTGGATTATGCAGCTTCAATTTGCTAAGAGCACTCGGGGGCAACGTGTAGAATACAAAGAGCACAATCCCAATGGCCGGTTCAACGTGATATTTTCTTAATTACTCATCAACAAGAATTTTCTTAGCAGTTCGTACAGAGTATTGCGCTTTTTAGACGCTGCATCGGTAAGAGTGGAGTGGTCCTGTGGGATGAGAGAGCACCAAGGTCCCCCCCCACTCCAGTACCCTTCTACCTCAGCTGTTCTAACAGCTCGTTCTTTTTTTAAAGACCGGCATTATTCTTTAATGGTCTCCGGCACCCTCACGTGCTTTACCTTTGTTCCGGTAAAAGATACCAGGTGGGATTTTTACGCTAATTTGTAAAAATATAAAAGTTTTCGATCCCAGGACATATTTTCCCCCGAAGCTAAAAATAGACGCATTTTCCACCTCTGATACTTTTATTTTTATGTTCGTTCACTATGTCTTCAGACACTTTTGGACATTTTTAAAAAGTCGTAAATTCCACATGCGTCACTTGGATGTGTGTGTGTATTATTTAAATTATACAGCGATTTGGCTTTAAATTAGGAAAACCCAACGGACTAATAATCCGAGTTTCTAGAAAACTTTGCTCTCTAATGAACGCTAAGTTTGCAAGGATAAATAAATTAATGCGTATAGGATTCGCACGCATATAAAACGGTTCACTGAACAAACGAGCTATTTCAATTTCAAACAATTTTTCAATGGAAATAATATTTTATACATAAGATATATTCATTTTCAGAAAAATGAATATCTCACTGCTGAAATTGTGACCTCCTTTCATATGCAAATGACTATCGCAATACACTATCGTCATACAATACTCACATACATCCATTAAGATGATGAATACATTTATTTATATCCTGACGTTGATGCTGTATGTTTAATTATACGATAGCATTAACGAGCTAAGTAATATAATTTAAATTTTAATACGAATCAAAAACGTTGAAATTTAATACATTTTCCAGTCTGACGAAAAATCTAATTACGAGTTATAAATATATTATTTGGATATACTTAATAAGTCGCGGAGTTTCTTGGTATCTTCGAAAGCCTTAGGTGGAAGTTAGATTCTGGCGAAAGCTAAAGTTGTGTAACTTTCAAATATCTCACTTGAGCTTCTTCTGAAACAACTTAATGTTTTCAGGTCAATCTGCTTGCAAGTTTTTTTTTAAATAAAAAAGGTGTTAAATATAAAAACTTTACTGATCCGCGACGGTTAAAAGATTAATGGTCTATCTGAGATAAATAATAATCATAGACATGCGTATATAAATATATCCACTGCTAATACGTGATTAAATATTTTAATGCTGATTGACATAAATTAACAAATATACGCGTTGAATATTTTATCTCATTCGGTAGCACTCGAGATTTTAGGTACATAGCCGATAACTTGATTAGTTAATTACAGCGAAATAATATGACGTTTACAATTCAAATGAAAGGTGTTTAAATTTTTAATAAAATTTAGGATTCATCGTTTTATATCTTAAATTAATATATTTTATTAGTAAACATTTTCAAGAGAATATGAATAATATTAAAGAGTACTGCAAAAATATAAATCATGCCCGAAATATCAATCAAAGACTAAATACTGACATTGTATAAGTAATTATTACTTCAGTTACATTAAAAATATTATATATATTCATTTTTTCAGACTGAAGATTTTTTTAATATTGGAATTCTGTTATCTCGTACAATACGGATCCAGGTAATTATAGTTTTTATTTAAGTTTCTTCTCGAATTACAGTGCAATACACTTACAATGGGATTTTCATTTTCAGCAATAAAAGGACTCATTTTTTAATAAATAAAAACTAAAATTAAAATGATACATATCGTAGTCGGTGTGTACGAAATGCAACATCACGGATAAATTGCAATTTTTACACAATTATTGTACTCTACATGGCAACACTGACAGCACCAGATGAATAAATACACTATGACGTACAAAAGGTTTAAACATTAACAAACAAATTAACTTGTGAATAAACATTTACATTACCGTTCATTGCACTATGCATTGGGTACAAGTGGGTTAAATAAATATCGCATTAAATATATTATTATTGAAATAAATTAATACCCCCTGCTAGTAAGACGTGTATTAATTATGATCCTTTTTTCTTAAAATGTCTATTGAAAAATGGTTAATTTGAAATGCAAAACCTGTATAAGCTATATTATTCGTAACACACCAGGTCTGTTTTTATGCAATAGATATGTTCCACAGAAAACCGCGTAAAATAAAATCGTGTTAAAAAATATTTGATAGAAAAATGTAGGAGATGTTCCATGATTATATAAAAGTACATAAAACTGATTCAATTAATTAAAATTTCCAGTAAATCGCATTAAAAAGTTTATAAAAAGTCGGCGAGATAAAAAAATGCATAAAAATTTATTTGGAATTCTTTGTCATTTTAATTTTATTAAATAACAATTATTTTACACATCTAAACAATCGACACTATATGAAAAACTGGTTCGAAATCACTATCAAAATCTAATTAAAAGGCAAAAAACAATCCATTTCATGACAATTTTATTTAAATGGATTACTCTAAGAATAAAAATAGCTTTGATCGATATTTTGAAATTTTCAACTATCAATATGACGTGCAAATGATAACGTTCTCGGCGATGTCTCGCCGCACACTGAGCTCTCGCAGCACGTGTCAATCGCACTTTTTACTCACACTCGGCTCATAGTACCGAATGCGAGCGAGAAAACACATCGCGCGCATGGCAACAGAAGCGAATATGGTTTTTTTGGTTTTTCGCAATTTCAGAAAAAAACGGTGGTTATTTATAATATTTATTCTTTAGACTTTTTTAAACAAATACAAAAAAATCGTGGCATGTAGCATTTATATTAAAAGAATTATTCGAGAAAAATCAAAAACTTAGGGTACTCGACATACCCCATAGGCACGGCACGGCTAGTCTTAGGAAAAATTGTCTGTGCCAAAATTCAGAAGTTAAACTAGGAGGTTTCACCATACCATCCATATTTACCAGACCACGCTTTATATAATTATTATATTTTCAAGTCCATGGAACACGCATTAACCCTTTCAATTGCGGTGGGTCTAAACACGATTCTACATCTGAGTGCGGCGCCGTTTTGGACCAAATTATTTTTTTGGCGAGGTAAATTTGTATTCGCCGTTTACCGCTATATTAGACCATTTTCCTATACGAGATTTATGCAAACATGTTGATTAGGATATGTTCTTCCATCTTATCAAATAAAATAAGCTCGATTCACTTTATTTTCGTAATAATAAATCGAACAAAATATCAATTGCTCAAACAGAGATTAGGTGAGAAAAAAATAGGAATGCGAATCAAAATTAAAAATGCGAAATGCAATTTTCTTATACCATTACATCGGTACACGCGTTTGTGGAACATAATGTACGTGGATCACCCTTAACAACCCCCGAGCCAAGATACGTCACCGATATTATTGTGGAGATGTGAATGAGACACCACGGATGATTTGAATCGTTACTATTCATATTTACATATTACATGGTTCCTATAAATTTCTTGTGATATGTTGTATATTTATCGATAGCTATGTTTATTAGCTGATTTTTAAAACAAACACCATCACTTAACTCGGTCTAGTTTACATGTAACGACAAGTTAAAGTTTTAAAGAATCTCGCGCATATACGACAAGCGGCCGCACCTGGACACGATTTGTATGCGCATGTACGTCATGCGCCCCGCACTGAAAGAGTTAACAGAAAAACATCATCGAAATATGGCAGGGGTAGAAAACCTCTTGAATCAGTTTAATTAAAAAATGGCAAGCTTCTTTCAAAGAAAGTATTGCTATTATATGTAAGCGATATAGGAAGCGGAAGAAAAATAAATAAATATTTCTTTTGTTTATAAAATACGCGATCTCTTCTTGGTCCCCTTAATATAATTGTATGTCGTCTTTTCATTGTGTTATCACATTCCGGGGTATGAAGTGTTATTTTTAGTCAAAAACATTTTCCACATTTTAAACTTCCACAAACAAAAAATCGCCGAGCACACTGAAACATGAAATCTTTTTGACAGCCAACAATAAAATAATCTAACAATGTCGAGATACCGTAGGGACAAGTGAACCAACAAAACGAAAAAAAAATGTGGCAATTGGACTAATTTTCTCTGACAATTTAATATAATTAATATTATTATTCTAAAAAGGCCTAGCACTAAAATTAGATGCCGCACATAGGACGAGAACATATATCTCTCGTCTGGGCGAAATAAAATAAAATTTAATGTTGTAGAAAGACAAGAAATCGATCGGCAACCCCTCATCCCTTCCGTCAAATGACGTTCGGTTTGTCGAGAGAGGCATTGGAGCCTCTTGAAAAATCCTTTGGGTGTCTATTCATAAAATCCAAACCCTCCCCACACCTTGACCTCTCCCCCGGCTAGGGACCGCGGCGCCCCTTAGGCCCCACCCCGACGCCATATGGCCAGTGGAGGATTTCATTGCTGTTGATGACGTCATTGATTCGGTTCTCTCCATTCATGGTTTTCATCGGTGGCGCCAAAAACTAAACAGCGTCTATACGTATACAACGCATAAATGTTTCATGACATACATTTATGATAATAACGAAGTATCGTCTACAAAAAAATGTATACTTCACAAATGGTTTCATGGAAATGTTATCTATTTGTTCAAGTGGCCACGGTAAATTTAGTCATCGAAGACAAGTGGTAAGTTTCCGACGGCTTATCCACGCACAGTATTTTATTCGTAGCTATTGTTGCCGGCGTCCTGAGCGCCAAATCCGGGATAGTCCTGATCCCCGCGGGTGCACCTCGCTGAAACATCACACCATTCACTATCGGCCACGCTTGTAACCTCGCACCGTGTTACAAGAATAAAAAAAAAACGAGGTGGGTAACCCAAATAAGTTTTGCTAGAATCGTATTGGGAAAACTTACTACTCCCGCTAATACAGCCGTATCCCTGGACGTTTGAAAAACCAATGCTTTTATACGGTGCGCGTTTATTTTCGGGATTTTCTTGAAAATTCCCCTTGTGAATTTTCAATTTTCCACGCCACCGTTGTAAACAACGCTCGGTTGCATTAATGGAAACAAATGTACATTTTAGCAGCACAGTGAAATAAAGTAAAAAAAAATAGTAAACGCTCACCCCATCAATCTTTAGAAAAATAAGAAAATTTTACATTGTAAATCAAAATGTTCGATATAAAATTAAATTGTTATATGCATTTTATTTATCATATGAACATCATTATTTAAATATACGTAGTCAGTATAGTAAAAGCGCTTTATATTAGTCAAAAATCGACAAATATAGAAACATATTTTACAACACAAAACAACTAAAACTTAATTAATTAAAACGTAAATAAATCATATAAATCCTGGCGTAACTTTAGATTCAAAGAATTAATTAAACCTAAGCGTGCCATTGGAAACCACAAGTTTTTTTTATTTTCTCGTATAACTCTATTAGTATAAATCCTGCATAACGTAAACTTTTGTATTTGTCTAAAAAAAATTAAAGACTAAATAAATAATCATTGTCGTTTATTATCTGCAATTGCGAAAAACAATAAAAACAATAATATTGGCTAACAATTCTGTTGACACGAGCGCGTTGTTTCTCTCGCTCGCATTCGGTACGACGTGCCAAAAGCGAGTGAAACGTACTAATAACACGTGAAGAACAAATATTAACTATAATACATTCTTAAAATTGATTGATCCACTACCTTTATGAAATAGTAAAGTCAGCCCTCCTATAGCGTGCCTTGCTATATCGTGTGCGGCAATCCCTCCAAGAGTATTTCCTTCTAGATTGCTGTTGTTTTTACAAAACGCTACAATTTCAAGCTGTCAAATTACATATAATGCATTTCGCGCGAAACAGCAGTCAATAACCTTTAGTTGACAACAAAATAAAAAACGCGCGCGTAAACAAACTAAAAACAGAACAAGCTCATTAAAAATGTGTAAACAACAAAATGTTAACATATCGTTTTCGTTCAATTTACAAAATACAATTATAAACACCTTTAGCACCACAAGCTTTAATGTTGTATGGCTGTCTAGGCTTTTATATGGCGGATTTTTATAGCGTGGTTCCTATCTCGGCGCTATAAGATGGTTAACTATGTTGCTATTAAACAAAAACAAAACAATATTGCAATATTGTTTCCAACTATGTTTATTAATTTTCTTAAAGGAAATCATATTTTCGTTGCATTTCTTATTTTCAAACTATGAGTCATCTAAGTATCACTTAGATTTCGACTATATTTCCGTTGCAGTCCAATTTTAAAACATATTCTTAGCTTAACCACTAATTTTTTTAGCTAATTATTTCAAATAAAGCTACAATAGTTCCCTGTAAAGAGAAGAGATATGTTAATTTCTTTACTTATGCATAATTAACCTAATTCCACAATTTCTCAATAGGTTGTGACGCGAAATCTTGTTGCTATTTCATTAATAATTTCCTTAAGCTATATTAGATGCGTTGTTTTTGATTAAAAATATATTTATTAATGGTACAGAATTAAGCTCTATTTCTCTGTCAAACGCCTTCCAAAACCAAGAACACTTTTAAAAGTAAATTAAATTTAAAGTAAGTTGAGTAAAGTTATAATCGTTTGACTTTGAAGTCAACCAAATAACAAATAAAAAAACTAAGATCTATAAATTTAGTGTGTATCAGTGGCGTACGGTGGACTTGATGTTGGGTGTGCTGAATGTGGAAAAAAAATTACAGTTTTTATTAACGAATTTTATTATTATTTATATAATAATTTATTCTTTGTTTTTGTCATATTCTTAATTATTTATAAATTTTTAAAGTAATATCGATGGACAAAAAAATACTCATAAAACTAAAAAAGAAGGGCACATTTTACGATAGTACCATTGAAAAATTTATGTCGCAAAAGCGAAGAATAGAATTAATGTACAAATAATAATAAAATTCATTAAAAAAAATCTGTATATTTTTTCCACATTCAGCACACCCAAAATTAACACCACCGTACGCCCCTGGTGTGTATATAAAAATGACTTATTTAAAAATATATTTTTTTTATAATAAAAAGATTCCAAAGCACCATTCGCCCATATAAAAAAATCTATAGAGATTCTAAAGATGCAAGGGGAATGCGTTTCTCACAATAATATTTCCCCCAGTGTCAAATCACGAAACTGGTTATTTTTTAATATTACTTCAATTGAATCTAAACTTATATTATTTGTTTTATACTTATTTATGATTTAATGAAGGATATATGGCATTAAATTAATTAATTCCAACGCCCCAAACAACCTACATAATAAAAAATGCGTAAGTAATGGTTTCTTCCGCTTACGTACCCCATGGCCAGTATTATAAAGAATTCCCTGAATTCGTAGATTTCATAGAACACCTATCCGACTACAACTTTAGCCCGGTCACGGTTAACTTACATTATTGAAATAATATGCATGTTACCCACAAGCCATTACACTGATTATATAAATATTAAATAATACTAAAAAATAATTTCGATCGCCAAAACGTGACGAATATTAAACCTGGCGTTTATAGAGTTTCCATTACATTCGATATTAGGCAATATAAAAATATGTAATCACTTAGATAGATGGGTAAGATCATATTGAATTCGAAAAAAATAATTGATAACAACAGCACACTTTTAATATCATCACGGTCATATATCCATTTTCCACTTAGGTATTTATTCGCGAAACTTTTTGAAACGTCTCGTATTACGCGCAAAATATGATATAACGATAATTCGTACCAATAGAAAGAAAAAACGGTGGGGCCATTGAAATCGAACCACATTTTAATACGACCGAAAATAAGCTGATCGGATTTTTATTGCCGACCCGTCATATTTATTGCCAAGGTAGTAAATTGCCGGCGAAAAACATCCCCCTTTTACATCCCATAATATTTTTCATGCCGATTGGGCTATAATCGTAATCAGGCCCTGATAAAATTGTATATACTATTATTCGATACATATTTATTATTATAGCATATCCATCATTCATATTGTACGAATGGTTCGTGTATTTTTTTTAAATACCCAGTACAAATTCAAAGCATTAATATGAATAATTTGGCTTTTTTAAATGATGCTCAACCACACAGCGGGGGTTGGATTAAACAATTTTGTTCGAAATGAAAACGACACAATCCACAAAGCTCAATGTCATAAAAAATGTAATGTTAGCACATCTAATATTTTTATAGTCAAAAGTATCATTTGCATCCTGATTATAACAATGAACGACTTTCTTTATGTTTTTTTTTAATTATATAAATATATAAGTTTAAAGCTATTGTTTTAACAAAGTATACATTAATACTAGTAGCTATATCATTAAAAAAAGGTCTATAGTAGACTTATACTAGATGGTATCCGAACAAAGATCTTACATGACTAAAGGTCAGTCAAGGACTTATGGCAGAACCGAAAAGAACTGGCATGAATAAATTCAAACAACCTAATGGCACGCAGACATAAAACAGACATCCAAAAATCAGTGATGGCAACAGCAATATTTTAACCTTTTCCACTTTATGGGCCAGACGTATTGGTCCAATAGATTTTTTAGCAAAAAAACTATATATTTATTTAAAAAAATGTCTTTTATTGAATAGAATATTAGATCATAGGTGTTTCCTACTCATTTTACAAATTAATTAATATTCGTAAATTACAATTAATCAGAGTAGAACGGAGATTCGATATTTTAATATAAACATAATTATTATACCTATTTAATTTATTAATATAGATAACCTTCGCACAACACGATCGTTAACGTTATATTATAAAATGCTATTCAGAAACTATTTGATTTTTATTTTTAAAATCACAAATAATTACCATTTACCATGTTTTTTTTGCTTATTAGACTACAATTTTTAATATTATTATTTGAAGTAGTCTTAAAATAAATATTTTATCATAGATGCGATTTTAAACCATATTTACTTCCTAGCCTTTCTTTCCGCCATTAATGCATCCAAGGCTTTTTTAGAAATCAAATATTATTATTAACAGTAATGTTTTATTGATAGTTGAAGTTATGCAAGTAATAAATTCAAACGAAGTTCCGTGCCAACATTATTTCGAATATATACTAGTGTTGATTAGCATGAAACTGATTGCGAAAAAAAAAATAGTCCTGGCCATATTCAGTATCATTTTTTATCTCATCTGACCTTTCGCTACGTCGCTTCATGGTTTAGTTAGTCTCAATGATGCAACGTCCTGCTGAAAACAGTCTAACCATTTCAGCTTTGGTCTTCCATTCCTCGGGGAACTTACTTGTTCTTTATCCTACCGATCCATCGGAGTCTGGCAACTCTGAGGATAGCTATGACAGATATATCCCTGTAGTCGGTACAAAATGAATACAGCTCCTCGTTGCGTTGGACACGCCATTCTTTGTTGTCAAATACAGCTCCAAATATCCGTCTCAAAGTCCTCCTTACCAGGATATAAAGTTTATCTTGCTTTGTCATAGCCCAACATCTAGATCCGAATATCAGGTCGGGCCTGATGAGGTTCGTGTATAGCTTGGCCGTAGTCCTCCTTGGGAGGAATCTCGACCGTAGATGCATTTGAATTCGAAAGTATCACCTGTTTACCAATATAGTTCGTTTTTAGACTTCCAATCATTATCTTTGAATTATTAAAGAACCGAGATAAATAAATGTCTGAGAGACTTCAAAGTTGAACTTGTCGACAATGAGAGGGTTCAAGGATTTGTCATCACTACCATCGATCTCGTTCGCGTGTGCTTTTTCTGACGCCAAATGCGAGGAGAGGTGCTCTCAAAGACTCTCCGGTAACCAGAGCTATTACTCTGTTTAACCACTTGGCCAAATAGGTAGATTTTAAATTATTTATTTTTTATAAAAAAAGGGTTAAAAATCTTGCAGGATGGGAGTACGTTAATAATGATGAAGGCGATAACATTTTATATTGACTTGAAATAAATAAAAAATTAAGTTTAGGAGGATAAATATTATGCCAACAATGGTAGAAGATACACGTCCAATGCCAGCAGTGGACAAGAGAAGAATACGTCTACAAAAAACTGAATACCAAGATGGGTTTCGCCACGATGGACATATAAGAGAACTCCTCCCGCCATTGGGATATTCCGAACTCCTTGATAAATGATGACGATGATGATGATCATGAGATATTTCATCATCATCATCATTTAGCTAGCCACAAGGCTCTCACTCGCTGAGGGCACGGGCCTTACCAATCTCTCGCATGGTAGTTGAGGCCAAAGGAACCTGAGTCTCACACGTAATGTGATGGCTCCCCTTTCGTGTCCATACCGCGGAGATCCGAGCTGTCTTGGTATGCGGTTTTTTGTAAAGAGTTTCCCTCTCTTGGCCATTGCTTGGTATTGGACGTACATCTTCTACCGTTTGGTATCGGATTTTACCCTCTCGACTGTGTCCAGGCAAGTAAGAGGGGGTTTGTATTCACGTATATATAGATCATTTCAATTTACATCTCTGCAAATATAATCTCTTTGACCTAATTGAATTCGGCATAATATTCTTATCCCTGGCATAGGTTATATTTAATAAATAGTAGAGCGGAAATAAATCATTTTATTTAATAATAATAATTTATTTTAAATACAAATATATTTTAAAATATATTTTTTTTTGTCAACGTTTATGTTAAAATTTTATACCCCATTCATACAAATATCCAGGTTTTGAATTAAAGTAACTATTCAAATGATTTTTTATTTCGTTCACGTTATAAAATTGCCCATTGAAGAGGAGATAAACCGAAGGAGCAATGTCTGGCGAATAAGGAGGGTATATAAAACTTTAAAATTCAGCTCCTGAATTTTATCACAGTCATTCTCGTTGTTTGAGAGCGTTGGCAGGATGAAAAATACTCAAAACCAAAATACCCTATCCATTCACTAAGCGTTATAAATATTCTTGCAATGGTGTCTAAGGCTTTGAAAATCTATTCCGTATTTTGTAGATAGATAATTTTGGATTTGATTCAATGAAGAAATTCAGGATATTGTTATCGAAATTTGAAGGAGAAAAATTGTCAACTGTTAACTGTGACAACTTTATATCATTAATAGTTTTAGTAGCTTTGTTGCCGTTTAAACTTTAATCGCGAAAAAGCAGGATGCAATAAATGACGTGAGCTTTGACAACTTATGATACAAATAGTAATAATTGCCTTAGCTAATATATACGTAAAATAATTTATTTATTTTCGGTATACATAATATGTATTACTATATCAAACCTCTTTTAAATGATTACTAACATTTTGTAATTATCGTTTGATAAAATTAATCTTATTTATATTGTTTAAATATAATAAAACGATATATTCAATAATATTTAAAATCAAAACAATAAATGGTCCAATTTATGGTAATAAACTGCAAAATACCATACCATCGAATTCACTCAATACCGATAACATACCAGAGATGCGAACGTTTATTGCATAATTTTATTGGTACATAAAATCATTTTCCACACATTCGGCTAATATTTTCGCTTGGTACGGCATCCTCATATCCTCGAATAGCAGAATGATGGATATTCATACGATTTTACGACGACTTACCGGGTCGGTGTACGTAAATATATTGATTTAATGCCGTATCGCTCTCAAAATATGGCGAACGTCTCATATGTTAAGTGATATTGCTTTTTTGGGAGACTGTCTATTGCGAAACACCAATTCGTATTAATTTATAATATTGCTAAATGATATATCAGATCAATACAAGTTAATGGGAACGACTGTAATAGCAGTCAAAGCGAACGAATATATTATTGAATATTAATATAAGATAAACAAGACTGTTCAGAATAAGTTTTTGTTGTCTTATCAAATATTTAGCGAAAAGTTAGAAAATTCAATTTGCTTACGTGTGTTTTCAGTCGCAACGTTATTAAATACCGTTTGTAAACAGCTTCCGAAATAATATAGCATTGCTTTCCTTATTCTTTTAAAGCAAACCACATTAACTTTATAGGTAATTCTCTAAGGTCGCCAAACTTAAGTAATAGAAATTTTTAAGATAAGAGCTCGCAACCCCATTGGGATCGCTTTCGAAATTGGGACGCTCGTTCGCAATAAATTTATATGAAATATTCGTCTCTTGGAGACGCTTTCGATTATTTTTGGGCAGTAAATAGATTCTTTATATATATATATCGTGTGTACATTAATAAAATTCATGGAAGACCAAATTCTGATACAAATAAGAGAGGAAAACAAAAATATTTGGCATTCTAATTAAACGTACATCTGATTTTCTTTATGGTCGGTTTTGGAATAACGCGGTCTAAGAAAATGAACTGTTTTATTTTTTACACTTAGATGTGTTGGATCAATTAATTATAAAAGTAACATATAACTTCAACAGATAAAACAGAGATAAAAAATTTAACCATAAAAGGATTGAAAGATTGAAGCTCAAAATAATACTACAGTTTAAAAACCAGTATCGCGGTTTTTATTAGAATATATTTCTCAACGTTAAATTAAAATCCATGTGTTCATTTTTTTGAGTTTTAAGTATTAGAACCAATCTATCATTTTTATATGTAAACCTAATATTTTCTTGCGCTTTAATCTTTGGATCGTATCTTCTATATTATATACGTAATATTTATAAATAATTCGTAGTCATATAAAGTGTAATAATAATTTATATTGATACATAAATTTTGGTATACTACGATCCTTAACGCTTTATGAGTCATAGATTATGTAAATAATTCGCGAAATTCGTCATTAAAATTTGACCTTCAATATTTTGTATCAAATCAATTTTTTATCTTAAATTATTGTTAAAAATTTATAAAGTAAATTATTTATATCACAATGGAAACCGTATTATTATATCTAAAGTACAGAGAAAAATTTTACTAGTATATTTTTTTATTTTTTTTTGAGTCGTGAAGCGATTATATATTATTATATATAATTTTTTTTATATAAGATATTAAACCACTTTCCCTCATTTCGAGGATCGTGACCATGTACATGATTCCCCTTATGGAGGACCATGGACATGGTTTTCATGGGAATATATAGTGCAGTGGTTTACCGTTGCCTTCTGCACCGCAGTGTTTTTTTTTTATACTGAAGAGCGCTGCTGCCAGCTTCCCAGCTTATATTTTCTCGTATATAGATTTGTTTAATATTATTTAAAAATTACACAATAGTTCAATTAAATATGTTACTAGTAATTTATGATTTTTCATCATTTTTTATTCGGCAATACCCGAAAATAGATAAATAAAAATAAAAATAGGTATTTAATTTAATTATGAGCAAAAGAACCAATCTTCGTATATTTTTTCAAAAAGTAGCAGTAGAAACATATCTACAGTGCCAAAAGGATCTAATGTACCAAAAATTAACTCAAGTCTAAGAATATTTCAGTAAGATTTTGCATTGATTTAAATCAGTTACATTTATATCATTATTAAAAATTGTAATAATGAGACATAAAATTAATAAAAAAATAACATTCTTTCGTCATTAAAACGATTCTTTAATCATTAAAATTATTATTTTTTTCTTTGAATGCGTTAATTGCATTTTCCCAAGATTTTGAGTGCTAGTCAAGGAGGAAAAAATATCTTTTATAATAAACTATCCCTATCATATTCATGAAATTAAGAAACGTTTCGTAAACGAACCATTATGATATAAAAATAATATTTATATTGTTTACATCCCGTTTGTTAGCTAATATAATTATTTAAAATTCATTGAAGATTACAAAAAACAGAATAATGTGATTGGAAAACAAAATCATTAAAAGCTTTAAGCCTACAATATCAAAAATCAGCGTGAAAGCCTCTCTTTACTTTAAAAAATGAAAATTACTAATTAAATAACGATAATGAGAAAATATGCTTGAATACATTTAACCTAAACTAACCTAGCCGTGCCTATTTGGGACCCAACGTTTTTGTTACCTAGGTCGCGATGTTTTCTCTGGTTCGCATCCAGTACGATGTGCCAAGAGCGAGTGAAACCGTTCGATTGACACGTGCGGCGAGAACTCAGCAGTGTGCGTGTCATATTGATTAGTTAAAAATCCTAAATATTGATGAAATTATGAGGCATATAATGAAAAACTCTTTTTATTCATTGAATAATCCATTTAAAAAAAAATGTCAAGATATTAATGAACAATTCATCCATACCTTGACTTGAAATGCTTGGGGTCTATTTTCCATTATAAATATACCCCCTTCGGACGACGCGATTGTTTTCGAGCCGCCGTGACGAATCGGTTAAAATGTTATGATAGCGATTGCTAGCAAAAATTGCCGAATACGAAGTATCAATGCAGACGGTATTAGACACATTTTAACGGTCGGTGAAAAAATATTTTTTTTACAACCTGTGAAAGACAGCAATAATTACTATGAAATTAATTACGAGCTCCGCTTCATTGAAGTGTGTTATGGCAAAAAATGCCGAATTTTTTTTTTATCGGAATCTGTCAAAACTTTATAATTTATTTGAAGTTATAAAACGATACAAATAATTTATAATAAATATATTTGAGTGACACCATGTTAGATAAATATTTAATGTTATTTTTAATTGATTTCACGAGAACGATTTTTTTCTGTTGGAACTATATTTAAAAATATTGTACAGATTTAATTGTTTAATCATTTTTTGGTAAATTTAGATATTTCGTAAATCTATAATATTTTACCGAGCGAAATAAAGGTCAATGCTCTTTGGTTGAAAAGGAATTATGTAAAAAGCAGCGACTTAGAGGAAACGCTATAGGAGGGCTGACTGTAAATTTTATTAGCAAGAAAAAAATACAATAGAATAATTATTTTAAACTAATATTTATATTGAATAAACACATCGTTTTCACTGCCATTCACATGAAACCATTATCCTTAATTTTATAATATATTTAGTAGATGACGTCATAGGATCAAAAAGAATGAAACAATTTATTTTCAGCGAACCGCGAAAGAAAATTTCAATCTGATCGCAATAATGTAGCGTCGTGAGCGCCGAGCGTCTAAATCCAGATGCCGCGAAGCCTCAATTCCTCGTTGAAATAATAACGTGGGAAGTTTTCTCGTTTCCCATACGGTAAATTATCAGATTACCTTCAAAGGACTACCCTCTTCTACATTTTGATCTCACATTACCTGAAGAATTTCCTAACATACATACACACATACATACCAGCTAGCACACATGGCCCGATGCTTTCAAAATATTTTCCTCGGGGAGCGGCGTCTCGCTCCCCGGTAAAGGTAAACAGTTATTCAATTTATAAACTTGTGTCACTAAAAAGCAACTTGCTGGGATTTTATGGAAAACATGGTGCCGGAAAGCTGCGCTATACGCTCTTTCAAAAACATGTAAAATGGATTCGTTTCGTTTGACAAGGTCCGCTGGCTGAAGATTCGGCGCGATCGAGTATAATAGTTTCAGTCGAATAAACAAATACAACGCCCTGCGGACCTTTTACATACATGGCATAAGGTCCATAAATTTTAAAGACAGCAATACAGCCAATATTACATCATTGAAAATTCTGATCGAAAAACAATTGATTAAATTCATCATGTTATTGCGATAAACAAATAAATATTTTTTTATATAAAACTGATTAAATTATTATTTATTAAATTTTAATAAATACTATTGCAGTAGAACTATTTCAGAATCAATCACGTACAATAATAAGGTTATTAAACCCCAATTTGCATATCTATACATTTTTATATAATTCAGCTAGGTTGATATTTTTTTGTAAATTATTCAGGCACTGAAAGTCAATTACGATACATAATTTTGATCCAAAAAAAAGCAATCCATTATAAGGGACATATGCATAAACATTAATTGATCGCTTTTAAATAAAATTTTGTGACTATACCATAAAAAAGTTTGTCATATCCTAATTTTTCCAAAAATTATACTTGAATTGCTAGGATTTATTAATACTATTTTCTTTAAGAAATTTATAAGAAAGGTATAAGAATAATATAATTAACTCATCCTTCATGGTGCCCAGTGGGAGGAATCTGAATTCAACTGCCAAAAATCTGTAACTTATTTTTCATTTGAGCTAGAGTTATGAAATTTAGAATACATATAGGTGAGGATATATTCTCAATATCAAATAATAAAATTTGAAAATATATGAAAATTTTACAATTCCGTGTGATTTTGCATAATAAATTACCAGCGTTATGTATTTAATAAAAAAACAATATTTTTTGAAATAATATACAAAAAATACAATATTTCATGATATATAAAAATAGCTGTTTATTATTTTAAAACTTTATCATCAAAACCTTTCTTTGAAATGAACAATGTATAGAGACACGTATTTTAGCATCTATTTTTAAAAAAAAATAGCGTTTAAAATGACAAATTTTAGCATCTATTTAGCGTTTATTTCTTAATTACGAATTTGAAGCCAAAAAGTCTAATTTATACATAATTTTTTAAACGATATACAATATATTGATATAAAACATTTGAAATTAAATAGAAATACAAGAATACACCGATTAAAAATTATATAATGATTAAAATTTATTAAAGTTTATCATCGTGCATGTTTCTATTGATGATTGTTTTAATCTAGTACGTCGATCGTTAACAACTAACTTGTACGTACTAATAAACCGTTCTGCGTCTATTTGCAGGACACCAAATTGATCGAAGGGCAGCATTGCCGAATTCTTCGTGTTTCATCTTTGTTGCAAGTAAAAGTTGAAAAGTATCAACTTTTACCCCTACATGATAAATTCTCTTAGGTATTTTTTTAGGTCGTTAATGTTGTAAACAAAGGTAAGTTTCTTTATTACCGATATCGTTTCATCAATTTGGAATTACATCTACTTCCAGCCACATGCGGTTGAACAGATGATTTAAAGCTTCATAAAACATTATTCGTTTCATTTATATTTAAATGTGACTCGAGTCTTATTAAATTCCTGCCGGAACCGACCAAGAATATCTATTCATTCTAGTTTGGTGTGTTCGTCTGTTTCAAGAAGTAGCTTGGGCTTCATAGGCAAAAAATGCCACCTATGTTATAACCGAGAGAATTTTTTATATTTCCATACTTCATCCCACAATAAATGGGAAAAGGGGTACGAAGATCCCTCATAGACAATAGACAAGAGTTGACCATAGAGTCTGGGAGGATTCTCTTTAGTCATTCTTCAAGAAAATCGATATATGGAAAATTTCGCATCTATTCGCAATTTTCAAAATTTCGCAATTATATCGCATTTATCGCTTCTATCGCTTCTATGTCGCATTTATCGCAAAATGCGATAATCACGTATCTCTAACAATGTATAAACTTAATTGCTATATATATTTATATATTAATAAACATCGATAAAATAGGCTTTATTATAGTACAAATACTAATAATGTGCAATTAAAAATCATAGTTAACATTTTGGTTAATCAAATATATTCGCAAAGTTTTTTCGAAAATGGAAAATATATTAACTTAATTGCATATTTTTTGATAATAGTTAACTTTAGAACTGTATATTACCTAATACAGTAAACTAATATTAAATAAACTTTAATATTATATCTATCCCTTTTTTCTAAAATCGAATTTTCGCAAAAAGCATTTTTGGCAGTAGAATTCAACATCTATCCCATAGTGCAGCGGCTCAAAAACATCCGCGTCGTTCGAAGGGGGTCTCTAAGATACCCCAAGCATTTCAAGTCAAGATATTGATGAATTTGTTATCATCATACCATTTTTTTTAATGGATAATTCTAAAAGTAAAAATAGTTTTTTTCATGCTTTGGTCGATATTTTGGGGTTTTTTAACTAATCAATATGACGCGTAAATGGTAACGCACTCGGCGATGTCTCACTCCAGACTGAGACCTAGCAGCACGTGTCACTTGCACTCAGCACATTGTACAGGATGCGAACGAAAAAAAAACATTGCGCGCGTGACAAAGGCAGCGAATACAGTTTTTTTTTTTGCATTGCATTGCAGAAAATAAAGAACGACGATCATTAATAGTATTGATTCTTTTGATATCGTTTAAAAGTTTGGGACATGTAGGATTTATATTAAAATAGTTATTCGAGAAAAATTGGGCTCTGTAAAGGTTATTTTTGCGCATTTTTCAAATTTCTAATTACTGAAGATTCGGATAGCAAATTTTCAATTCTGTGTTGATTTTTTCATTTCTTTTCTTTATGTCGGTAAAACATATTCTTAACATAGCTTATATCATCTCCATGAATATAAAAAAGTCACAGAACTCTGACAAATACGGATACTAAAGCATCATAACTGTGCTGTTTATTTTCAAAATTCTTTCCACATTTTACATTTTTTTGTAAGAATAAGAAATTGCCAAGCACTCAAAAACACGCGAAACCATTTCTACAACCAATACTTACGGTAACATCAAATAAGTAAATACAACTATTATGGAAGTGTTAAAACGAAAACGAAACAAATATATTTTGATTTTATTATCAGTGAAAAAAATCTGAAGTTTTAAAATGAGATTATATAAGCTAAACAGTCCCCGATAATTTCCAGACTGTATAATAGATTTTTTTCAATATTTCAGATGACTAATAAAGGATCATTCATATTAAGAGTTGTGGAATTACCAATTTTTTTCTAAATTAATCTTTAAATAACAACATAAAAAACATATATTTCCATTACGCAACAATATGATTTAATCTACATTAGCATCATTCAATACGTCATACAATATGATAATTAAGAAAAATATGCATTTATTCACAATATATACATATATTATCATAAATAATACCATTGAATGAGTGTTTCATTTTCTGAATAATAAATATTTTTTATTACCTGAAAAAGAATGCAAAAAATAATCGAAACAATTAATTAAATTAGTGAAATATTTTACTAAAATCTATAAATTTATTTGAATAAATATCTAAAAAAATAATATAAAAAAAATATTTATATAATATAATCATAAGTTAGGACCTGTCGTTTATCATTGAATTACGCATAATAAAAAAATGCATCACCACACATATAAATATGCCGAATTTTTCCAAAGACATTACTCTCAGAA
This sequence comes from Philopotamus ludificatus, assembly GCA_022495035.1. NCBI lineage: Eukaryota > Metazoa > Arthropoda > Insecta > Trichoptera > Philopotamidae > Philopotamus > Philopotamus ludificatus. The sequence goes on along the minus strand of JAGXCT010033607.1, from coordinate 17,562 downwards.
GTCATCAGTATCTGTGAAGATTTTCGCGAGAACATAAAATCAGGCAAGTACGCATTTAATTTTCTATCTAAATATATTTTAATTGAAATATTTATTATCATTTACAGCAGCCATGTCTCGATTGATATTCTTGTTGTTAGCTTCATGTGTAGCTGTGTCATATGGCCAAACTTTCGGCTTCGGAGGATGTCCACCAGTTATTCCAATGTCACCCATTGATGTTACAAAGGTAAAATGAATATATAGCCAGTTACAAAATAATAAATCTACGATATTAATAAACGTAATAAATTTAAGATCACAGGAAAATGGTACGAATATGCGAGATCTGTGAACTCGATCGAGACTACCGGAACCTGCCAAACCACCACGTTCGCCCTCGCCGGAAATAATCTCACTGTTACCAATAAACAATACGATTCTTTGTGAGATATATTTCAATTATTTTTATATTTATTTTTCTAACATATTTTTGATATAAATTGCGTATTTTAGATTGAAGGGCGCTGAAAAAACTGTAATCGGAAGTGCTGTAGTGAATACAACAATCGCAAAAGCAACCGTCATCTACCCAGGAGGCTCAGTGCCATACGCCATTTTGAAAACTGATTATACCACTTATATGGCAGTAGAATCATGCACAGATATGTTCCTGTTCCATTTCAGTAAATATATTTCATTATTTAATTTAATTAGAATTGTTTCATTTTTACTGTATCCTACATTTTTGTTTTATTTTTTATAGAAAATATATGGGTGCTCACCAGAGCTAGATTAGCTGACCAAGTAGCAGGAGATGCCGCTTATGCAGCTTTCGCCGCACAAAACTTCGATACAAAGACCCTTAACAAGACAGATCAATTTTGGTGCCCATTGTTCCATTAATCAATTTTTATGATTATATCCAAAAATATTATTCCCTGTAAACAGCTACAATAAAAATTCAGACGAACATTCAAATTTTGCTTTTTTTTAACTATTTTACATTACTTAAATTTAATATTTATTTTATTATTGATTATCTTTATTTTATAAATAATCGGCGTAGAACAAAAAAAACATAGTATTTTTTGTTACAAGTTTTATAAAATATTGAGTCGTTTGCATTTTACAGTAGATTAAATCATAAATAGGCGCGCATGAGGTTCATGGCATCCGCATTCCGGTTTTTTTTTAATAATAATATTATAAACTATTCTTGTTTATTTTGGTCCTTATACCCAGGAGTATGAGGCTAGGCCTCTTTTCCTTGTAATCGATGATTTAATCGGTAAAGATATGAAAAACGTGGTAAAAAATTACCGAAAAACAGAAGGGTTTATGACTCGGACTATGGTGAGTTTTTACTCTCGCCGGTGATAGAAATGCATCTCTAAACACAGTTTAGAGAACAAACATTGACAAATTTATTCACAAAAACAATTTCATTGACAGATTTTAGGTTAGGCAATGATTGTCGATTGATCGTCCTTCGATAGTCATGACCACAAGCGCAGCCGTAAGACATACGGGGCTGAAAATCGCTCGTAGACAACAGTGATCGAAAAGTCTTCTCACGTAGATCCGAAGGGTCTTCTTGGTAACCTCCCTACATGGATCCCCGACAGTGATAACCACAGCGTGGATCTGGTGTACGAGGATCTGCAGGGTCTTCTTTTACTCCTCTACATTTTCCCGAAAGAAATGCAGAGGACCGTCTTAACGTTACGACCGCCGGGGGCAGAGAGCCAGGCGTTGGCTGCCTATTATATTAGACTAACGTGCAGACTTTGTCAAAGGCATGAGTGATATCCAGAAAAATACAGTCCAAATATCGGGTCCAAAATTTAGACATTTACGAATTAATAGTTACATATTTTAAAATTTTGTTTATTCTATATTTTTAACAAGGTATGTATTCTGATATTTATTAACACTTTATGAGCCGCAAGGTTTTACATCAAACTAGCCTGGGGGCCGCATGGTTTTCAAGAAATTTGCAAAATATTAGACAAAATAAGACCATTAGAAGAAATCCCATAACTTTATAATGTATCAATCTGTGGTCAAATAGCAGAATTACATTGTGCATGGCATGTTTTTTCTGATGACGAAGTGGGGGTATGGCTCTCACGCCAGAAGGCGTGAAAGTGTCATAACACTTGACTACAGAATCACGCCGAAAGGCGTGAACGGCTCATAACGCTTGGCTACAACATCACGCCTTTTGGCGTGAACGGCTCATAGAGTGTTAATGTAAAAAAATAAAAAATAATAATGTATTACGTATCACCATAAAATATAAAAAAATCTTCAGAATTTAAAATTTTAATAGGAGTTGTAGCTCAAAGAAGATACTTGGACTATCAATAATGCGTTGACTGGAAAACAGGTGCTATTTTGGACTTCAAAAGCATCTACGGTAGAGATTCATATCAAAAAATACTGAAGTCAAGCTCTACTTTACCCGCATTGGGCCCGTCCCAACATACAGATCCGAATGTTGGGCTTTGATCAAACAATATGAGCGACAACTGGATATCCTGAAAAGGAGAATTTTGAGACGAATATTTGGATCTGTATTTAACGACGAGGAATAGCGAGTCCGAAGCAACGAGAAGCTGTACCGACTATACAATGATATGCCGGTCACAACTGTCGTCAGAGTGGCCAGATTCCGGTGGGTTGGTCATGTGTCAAAGATGAAGAACAGTTAGCTGCCGAAGAGTCTTATGGTTAAGAAACCTTCCTGTCCCCAGAGTAAAAGAAGTCCAAGACTGAGGTAGTTGAACTGTGTACAGAGAGACACTGCATCATTAAAACTTGCTAGAAGATGAAGCAATATAGCGGCAGACCGGATAAAATGGAGAAGGGTGTTAGATGTGGCCTGGGCTCTACAATAGGGTTGTTTCGTCTATGATGATGATGATGATTTTTTTTCGCGATTATTGCCCGTAAATTGGTTTCGTATTTCATATCAATCTAAAGATTTAACTGCCTTGATATTTTTAAATTATAGAATAAATTAGATTAAAGGCATCGTTTGATGAACGGCGATCACAATAGCAACGATCCCAAAATATAGTTATCATGCAATTGGTGATGACAAACCAATTCATATTTTTGTCATTCATTGTACCTCGAATAATTTTTGAGCTTGGTGACATTTGCTTACTTTTCAACCGACTGTACATTTTCCACCTGACCTGACTAAATTAATTTGCTTTCATCGGAAAATACAACTTTTTCCAGTCACGAGTAAACAAAATTTAAAGAATTTCTATGTAGTACATACGAATAGTATTTTTTTTGTAAGTAAGAAACAATTTCTCGGCTAAAGATTACTTCTGAAATTTTCTTTTCAAACTCTCCGTGACATGGTACTTGTTTAAAAAATATTCTTGTTTATAAAACTAGACCTCACCGTGTTTTTTTTATGATTTTAACCACGTCACGTAGCATAATAATATTTATATAGATTCTCAATGAGGTCTTTGGTTCATTGTCTACTCATTTTATTTCTATAGATCTAATGTTATTTATTTTTTAAAAACATGCAAATATTTTAATCAGAATATTCGACTCTTTCAGATATTTTTATATATAACATTTTTTCGTCGCATAACAAATTCGCTGTTTATTCGAGCTGAAGACTATTCAACACCAATTTTTTTCTAAAAATCTTTATAAAATAAATCAAAATGTCCATATTTTATATCATGGACATCTATCTACATAGTGTAGCTCAATTCGATTTAACCCTAAATCAAATATCGTCGGTTACTTAATTATTTAAACTGGGCAATGCCCCCGTAACATAATTCGAAGTGTCCTCACTTTTTGCAATTCAAAGAGCGTCTCTAGAATTAGATTGGCGACAAAAAATCCGGCCTCATTCTGTGTACCAAAGGGCGGTAATTGTGGCGAGACGAACATCAAAGTGAAAAATAATCCCGAGGACGAAAGGCGATCTCTGCTAAATAATTTGCAATTTTTTTTTCCCCCAAAAACGATACCGTAACGAATCTGACGACCCTCGACCAGAGGTGGGTAAACAGTGCCCGTCACTTGCACGCGAGATGAGCAAATTAAAAATTTAACTTTGAGTCTTTCATCGCGTTTGTATAGCCACAGGACATTATGTGCAATAAACATCTGCAGATCACATAATACTTCATACATTGTATATTCATATAACACACAAAATTTTATACATTTTTTTAGGTTTTTTTACCTTTAAATATCCAATATAATTTTAATAAAAAATACCAATTTCTTCATAATTTTATATAATTGTTAACTAACGTGCACGTGTAGAAATTTTAACTACAGTAAGTTCTCGACTTACGACGGAGACCAACATTGGAGTGATTTGAGATTGTACAAATGATAGTAATCAAGTCCTAAAACCATTTTATATAACAAGTAATTAAAACATAAAATACATGACAAATTATATATAATGATTGATATATATTCGGATTCCAAGCTATTGTCTGTTTTTTTCAGATTCGCCACGTGTCTGAATAATCAAACAATTAGTTCAATTCTGAATAATTCAAGCGTTTTTCCAGCTTCTCAATGATGAATATATTATATACATACATCTTTCGATTGTTTATGAGACACAGGAATAATAAAAATAATATGCTATTTTTTTTTATCTCAATTAATTTTATTTCCTTCAAAGTCAAATCGGAAACGTCATACACTTGTGCCAGCATTTTTTTTAATTTAAAAAGCAGCTCTGTAACGCAATTTTCTTATGTTTTTTATATAATATTCTACATCTCTTCTCCGATTTCGAATCCAAAACGTCATTCATTTATTAAAAAAGAATCAGCAAAATATGTAAACAAGGCGTATAGATACCGCAAGATCAAACACACGCACATATGTGTAGATTTAATCGAAAAAGAGACAAATACTGGGTATTAGTATAGATAAAAACTATATTGTTATTCAGGGGCGGCTCGTCCTTAGGGACAACCGGGGCACTGCCCCACACACATCTTTCCTAATAACATAATAAAATAATAATAATTAACTGAAACATGAGAACAGAGCCGTATTCGTATGTGTTTGGGCATTCTTGTATCCGCCCCGGTCACGTGATTGTTAACTTTGACGCGAAAGAGGGTTGTTGTTTGGCTAGACATTCGGCTTCGTATTGCCGTATTCAGAAGGACGCTTTTTGTGTGTTACGTAAGTATGCTCGGGGCAGATTTCGACCTGCCCCCGAACACGTGGTCGCTAGCCTAATTTTAACTGTTGGTCCGACGCGAACGAGTGTTATTGTTTGTCAGTCAGTGAAAGTAAAACTTGAATAGAGGTTTTCTGAACGGCCCTTTCTACGGTAAGGCTAATTGCTCAGCCTATCTTTGAGGGCCATTATAACGACAAAACGTTAATAATGGACCGACACTCTTTATTTCTAAGCCTCGCTAAAGCAGGCTATGGAATAAGGTCAATGGAGGCGATTCTCGCTCCGACTTGGCCGGCAAAGATCCTGAAGTCCCTGAAAACAGGGCCGTTTGAGACTAGATCCTGGTGTCCGATAGGGCCAGAAGTCAGTCTGACCGCACCAAACAACCTGTTTCTCACGGAGTCAAACTCCAGGCACACCCACAGGGTGTGTTTCTCCGAGTCGAAGTATGAATTCGAATAATTTACAGTTAAACGCACTATGTCCCGTGATGAACTGTGATACATGGTAGTTTAGCTCAATCCAACGCATCTTTAAGTGAGCCTGGACATCTGGTAAGAACAGGTACCCGACACGGCCCGTCGGCTCTTCACAGCCATACGGTAGATTGCTACTCTATGCGTAAACTAGTCTAGAGAGCCGTCCCCATGTGCCACATCGTCAATGAGGGCCTCAAACCCTCTTGTATTTAGCCATAGTGCAGAACGAACCAGTCCAGGGACAGAACTCCGGCCAGGTCGTGGTCCTATACGCTCTTGTGAGCAAAAGGATAAGTTCCATTTTAAAGAACACAGAGGGTCGCTTTTCGTTTGCTGCGTAAATCTTTATTTGGGGCAGACTTATATATGCCCCGCTAGTCTATATATTCTGCTATATTCGAAAAATACATGACACCGTCAAAGTGTTTCGACTATATTTTGCATTTCTCTTATATGGAATTTGAATATCAACAAATGATTCATGAAAATCTTTTAAACTTTCCATAATTCGATCGATTACCAATTCAAAATTTTCGATCGCTCGTGCGACCGTGTTTTACAAACTTTGGGGACAAGTTGTGTTGCCACGTGCGCCATCTTTATGTCGTTCACATCCGATACGGTGTGCCAAGTGGGAGTGAAACGTGCAATTGGCACATAACTATTTTTTTTTAAAATGTCATTGTATTGATGAAAAATTCATTAATATCTTGACTTGAAATACTTGGGGTCCCTAAGAGACTTCCTTCGAGCGACGCCGTTGTTTTCAAACCGACGTGACGAATGGGGTAAAATGTAAGGATCTAAGTCTTAGATCTTCTTAGATTCTAAGAAGATGACAATCGCTTGTGGCAATATCCTCAAAACACTCCATGAATACAACAATCCTTCGACTTCTTCTCAAGGTGCGGGAGCTTTTGCACCGTTAAAACACGTTGAAAATACTACTTTGCATATACTAAAAATATAAACTTAGTCGTAAACCAAATTATCGCCTTCTGAAGATTATCATGGAGGGAAATTTATAAGGTAACCGGTGGTTTGAAAGAAAGAAGCTATTGTGGCTCTGCAATATTCTCAATTGAACCGAATTGGACTAGAATTCTTTCAGCTCGCCAAAAACAGACAAATATATGGAAAACAAAAACATGTAGATGACCTACGTCTGAAAACGGACAAGGCATCTGAAGAAGAAGAAGAGGAATAATTCATTACGAATTATTAAAACGGAGCGAAACAATTACGGCAGATTAAACCGGGGAAAAAATCAAACGTCCTAATTTGGTTAAATGAAAGAGAATCAAGATATTGAACGCCCTTGTAGGGCAAGAATGACCTAAGAAAAAAAACAGGAGTTAATCTGAGACCTTGCTCCTTCTGATTACTTTCTTTTTTATTTACTTTACTAACTTTTTCAATATATAATTGAAGGCGAAAACCACTCAAACTAGTATTTCGATTCAAACCAGGATTTTTTTTAAATGGATTTAAAATAACATGGAAGATGGGAAGCAGTTTCTAATAATGATAATAATTATACGTGAAAGAAATATGAGAATATGCGCGATTACTTTCAGGTCTCTCTAATATTAGTATTATTTTATCTGATACCGTGGTGGAAATTGATGAAAAATTTCAGTATTTATTACTTATTTCAAAGCAATATTTCATGAATGTGTTGATTTTAGCCTAAATTGTGTAAAATATTATATAAATTTAATTGTAGCGTAAATAATGCGAGTTTAATTAGTTACCTGTGGGCATAATATCGAAAATATTCCAAAGCCAACAATAACAAATGAGAGTTATCAAGTTTCATTCAATTTCAGTATATTGTTTCGGGGGCTTTCGTGGCCGAACGATCTAAATACATGTTTAAATAATACAATTTTATGAAATAATTATTGTTTCGGCATATTTCGGCCTAAACGCGATTATTATTTTTTTATGACCGTCTTATAATGTCATGGGTTCAGTCTAGTTGCTTTGGGCTATTATTACGTCTTCTGTTTAAAATAACATCTTTGTCTGGCCATATTTTAAATTTATCAAGTTGATGCGGTCTGCTCGAACCTCTGTACCGTTTGAAAGATTTTCTTTAAATGGAATACACGTTTTTTGCTACGATTCAATTTGCATGTGTATAAAACAAGTGCTTTCAAAGTTGTGGACAGCCACACTGGCTTCGGGCCAATGCGAAACCTCACCGAATGTAAATAAAACTAACAATTTAAAGGTACAATTTTTTTTCATAATTGCCGTAAGATTTTCAAGAAAGAAGCGCTTTGAATTCTTTGAATAAATAAAATTGTTTACAAAGCCGTGCAAGAAAAAATACATGCCGCATTTATTCCGATCATATTTTATTTTATACATACATTCATAATACGTATTCAATTGAAAAAGTTTAATATTCCATATTCCCTCTTAAATGATTTTATTTTTAGTTTTGGGTAAAACGATTAAAAAAATTATAAACACGTATTACAAGAAAAATATTTAAACATTTATTCACACAAAAAAAAATATGTAAAACATTATTAGTAATATATAACAAATATTACTAATAAGGTGTATCAGCTTTTACATAAAATAGTGTCATTAAATTTCGCAAGTTACTGCTTCAGAGAGATTATGTCTATTTTATATTTACTATCAAGATACACCATAAACCAAGGATGCACAGACTTATTATTACCATGGACCAAACAGAGGCACTATGACTTAGTGTATAATTAACCCAGGGTGAATCTGTGTCAGACCGGCGTGACATAATTCCATTCCTTGCCATCTATCTACGATGAATTTATTTAATTGTTATAAAAAAAATATTACGTGATTGGCATTACAGATTAACCCAGGTCGCCAATCACGCCTATAAACATAAAAGAAATAACATAATAATAAAATAAGATTAATAATACATAGTAATATCAAAATATAAAATAACAACAAAAAAGTAAAAAAAATAAAAAGAAAATGACGTATTTATATATATCATCATCATCATCATTTGCCAGCCACAAGACTCTCACTCGCTGAGGGCATGGGCCTTACCAAACTCTCGCATGGTAGTCGCGCCAAAGGAACCTGAGTCTCACACGTGACGTGAGGCCACCCCTTTCGTGTCCATACCGTGGGGACCTGAGCCGTCTTGGTATGTGGCTTTTTGTAAAGAGTTTCCCTCTCTTGGCCATTGCTGGCATTGGACGTACATCTTCTACCATGTTGGTAGAAGATATACGTCCAAAACCAACACCAAGCCGATGACTTTCAAAAACTGGGAGAACATAAAGAACATGAAAATAGTGATTCTGAAAATGATAAACTTGCTACAGCTTTTATTAAAAAAAGTGTGTTACCATTAATCGAAACGTTGATCAAATTTTAGCGAATGATTCAGATTCTGATAGGAGTATAAGAGCAAAACGATACGTTTTGGATGCGATCTTCTGCTACCGACATTTGTTTAAACAGATAAAAAGAAAGCTCAAATGATGCTAGACGACTTCTTTATAAAAAATAATAATTTTAGAAGAGCCAGAACCTACATCACAAAAATGAATGCTGTTATTTTACAAATTGGTATAAAAAAATAAAATGGACTAAACTAGGCATAACTGTATAATTAAAACTGTCGTGCAAGTAAATAAAGAGATCCTTTTACTGGAGACCATATTCTTAAATTTTTAAAATGGCTTTTTATTGTCTGAAATTTTAATTCACGCCATTAAACAAAATTTAATAGACAAGTACTTTTATGTATTAAAATCAATATCTTCTATTTTACTAATAAGGGTCTATTTGTAACCCTGAGCTTTCTCGAATAACTCTCTTAAATGTCACTAACTTTTTGTTTTATTTGTTTAAAAAAGTTTAACGAATAAATATTATGTATAATTACTAAACTTTATTGTCCGCAATTGCGAAAAAAATAAAAACAACAATATTCACTTATGTTGCCACGTCAAGTTGTTTTTTCTCGCCCAGATCTGATATGATGTGCCGAGTGCGAGTGAAATGTACGAGAGATACGTGCTGTGAGGGCTCAGTCTGTGGCGAAACATAGCCGCATATTGATTTAGTTAAAAAATTCAACATATCGACCAAGTTATAAAGCATATCATGAATAACTATTTTTATTCTTGGAATAATAATTTTTTTTAAATAGTCAATATATTGATGAAAAATTTATCTTGATTTAAAATGATTGGGGTCTATTTTCCATTATTAATATACCCCCATTGGGACGACGCGGTGTTTGAACTGTTGTAACGGTTAATATAATAAAAAAAATGTAATTAGTGTGAATGATGATAATGATTTAAAATCAGATGTAAATGGGTAATATTTTTTAAATATCACCTTCTTTTAAATTTACAAATAAATTATTTATTTAATAAATGATATGTACAAATATAGATATGAATAAATATTGTTAACTCGCTAAAACTCGGTTGTTTTAAAATTATACCGAGTTATCTTGAGTTAAGATTTAATACTCCTTTCTAAATCTCGTTCTTTTTATGATGAGAAAAATGATCCATAAAAACATTCTTTATTTTCCCGCAGAAAATGTCAGCATGGATATTTATAATTTACGTAATACTACTCTACACTATAAAGATTGAAGTTTATCTGAAATAAAAAAAAATATGGAACGTAATTGCGTACTGCGCAATAGAATCGCCTAGAAACACAATCGATAGAAATATTTATAGTATCGAAGAACATCTCTCGGAATCGGAACAGTAGTAAACTTGAACAACCCCCCTCCCCGACACGTTCAGATTCCGCCCCCTTGCCACCTCCCGCAGCGTTCTCACGTACATGTATATTTATCTGTTGATTTGACCCGAACTTCATGAATGAAGTTGAACAATAAAATTAAATGTATTTTCGCAGATATCCGTAGATCCGCCGTTATTATTGGTACTTGGCGCATGTTTTGCTTAAAATAGAACGGCAACGATCCGTTCTTCTTTTCGCTCTTCGTCCGCCTTTAAAGAGATAGAGCCGAAAGTCATTAGCGAAGTTACCTACATTTCTCGCTCATTACTTACTGAAAACCCACCCGTCGAGGCCGTTGTTGCGAACAAACAAGTCCCTCCTCCGACGGTGATATCGAGCAGGCATCTCTGAGAAAACTTACTTTGGCCAAGTTTTTTTTCGCTTTTATTTGGATCCGCGTCTCTCCAACCTGGAATATACGTCTGACCACACTCAAAATCTAGCAACGTCATGTTATATAAGAGCTCGTGATGCAAAAAATATTTAGGACAACGATGAAAGGAGGAGTTAATTTCCATACATTTATATTCTGCTCCTGAAATGGCTCCTCTTTCCAACTTGTTGCAACCATCGACCACATGTGAATATGTTCTGTTCATGCTTAATGCAATTTCAACAAGTTTTTAAAAGATAAGCGAGATGGAATTTCCATGAAAAATTCTTCGACACATTAAAAATAATTAATAATAGTCGATATATATTTTTTAAAAGCTTCCTCGTTAATATTTAATTAAAATAAGTGTACTTTATAAGTATACACATACTAGTCTTAAATCTATATAATTACAAAAATATAATAATAAATATACATACACTAAACTCCCGATTATGATGAAGAGAGGCCGTATGAAGAATAGAAAAACATGGAAAAACCTAATCCTAATTATATTTTTTTTTATTAATTATTAATATTTATTAAAAAAAAATTGTAAAACCATTTTCTAATATCAGATCAAATTTCCTAAGAAATCGGATCACATACACTGTATTATAACAATCAATGTTTTCTTTATCCACATTTTTAAATCCTTTAAAGCCAAAAAATCTGGAAAAAAAACACGATCGAACGATTGACTTTATTTTGTATCAAGTTTGAGTTATTTCATGTATCGCATCTAAAATCTAAAAAAAATAATAATTATAATAAAAGCTCAGCTTATTATTGCACCAAATTAATTTTCAAAAAAAGTCTTACTTCTTATCCCGTTTAGTTTATTTTTTAATAAATTTTCAAAGGCTCTACCCACCCATAAATGCCCATTTCTGTCTATAAATATTAACGAAAAGTGATACTTCCTTTACATGTGTGCGTCTTTAGATGCGATAATATATTTTAAAGCTTTGATTAAAAATGGTGCACGAATAATCGGGATTTTTTTTTACGTCTTATTTTACATTATTTTTTAAATTACTCAATACCTAATAACTGATTAAGTTAAGCTTTTTAATAATATGTTTCAGAGGTTTAACAGAACAATAAGAGGTTTTCAGATAATTTATAAATAATTTACAAAGCGTCTCCTTATTTTAACAATACAATAGTAAATAAATTAATATTTTCCATCCCCCTCCCCGCAATTTATCTTATTAAAATTATTGCCTATTAAAAAAATCGACATGGTTTTTAACTTTTGCTTCTCGGACACGTGTTTTTCTTATTATATATAGTCAATGATAATATGTCATTAAATTGTTAACACTGATCACTCTGTCCTCTGTCGAGTCGAATCTATGAATTACTCGTATTATATTTTTTTACATATTTATTAAAAGATATATACATTAAAAAAATAAATAAAAAACATCTAAAAGGTTTGATCTGATATCCGATTAAAAAAAGCTTAAAGTTGATTCCTAAAAAATCATTTAAGCCAATACGTCTGTTCCTTCCGAGTAGAAAAGGTTAAAGGGTACAATAAAACATCAAAAAAACGGATAAATTAAAGGATGCTGAAAGTATGATATGTAAAGGTAGCCGTTCTAATGTTTTGATTTTTCATTTTATCATCATTTATTTAATTACACAAAAAGCTAATTATGAAAACACTAACAAAACCTTATTTATTTGACGTTGAATCCTGCTTTTAAATAAGAATCAAGTTTAATTTGTACCAAGTTTTATTTTTTCGTATATTTAATTCTCACATGTCCTGTAAATATACGAGTATATTGAACTCTCTATTTTACTCTTCCATGAATTAATATGGTGATGAGTTTCCCATACTATGACGTATTAATAAATGCTGATTAACCTCTGTAATTGCAATAAAATCCATTCTACCAAAATATTGCCACTGTATATAAAAATATATTAATATCCGTTGCTAGGGTGTGATCTAGAATAGTCCATAAAATCAAAATGCGAGATACAAGACCATGAGCACAGCCTCTTTCAGCGCCAACGACCATACACATATATGTCATGATATAAACATGACGCCCACGACATATGACACCTAGGCTAGATTTTCAACCCCACCACACCATCCCACATAACACTTCCTTCATTTATTGTTCTTTGGGTGCCTTGGGATTTTTTTTGTGTTTTTTTTCTGTACAGCATTAAATTTGTAATATATAAAAAAAATATGTAATACCGCAAAATACTTATACGGCCCACACAGCGAATTGCTCAAGACATTCTAAAAATATATACATACATATATGTGTGCACGTATGAAAAATTAATATCCCCATTGTCTCTTTTTTATCCCGTATAATGTGAAAGAAGAAAGCCTTTATTGTGTATGGGTTACAGAGCACGCTTTTCCATTTCATTTTAATGGGAAAATGTATATCAATAATGGCTTCTGCAAATCGCTGCGATATCAAATATTACAAGTAATTATTCATATCGTACTTCCGTGCTCTTATATTTTCGACAGATTTTTACTTAACTCTGATTTTACATTTACGCAGTGAATGTGGATACGAATATAAATTGCTTAGCAAAAGTAAAAGCTTTTGCTTTTTCTCAGGGGCATGGTTAATTACCAAAATTACCTCTAATCGAGTGCAATTAAAGACCTTTTATCTCAGCCTATTATTAATCATTGTGACAGTAGATTAGTTAATTATACAATTAATTACAAAAAAAATATCACTTAAAAGTCATCATTTAACATACAGAAGGAACTATTAATCAAAAATTATTTCACAAACTGTATCCAGATATAATTTATTTTATTATCGAATAATCTGAATAGGATTAAGGTTTCAGTAATTTTATTATATAAATTATATGACTTATTAAATACATAATTCGTTATTAAATAATGAAATAATGTATCATCTTCATAAAATAATTGAAATAAATACATCTTAAAATCAAAACAAGCGTATTTTGTTAATTGTGTATTTTGATGATTTTATTTAATTTTTCTTAATCGATTAAGACTGACTAAAGCAGGGATTTTTAATCAGCGTAAAAGTTATTTATTAATTTATTTTTGAAAGAAATCTTATACAAATATTCATAAAATCTCATACATAAAATGTTCGTTGAAATAAAAATGGTTTCAATTCGGTTCTGTAGATCGCGTCCTTTAGGTTAAAAAAAATCTTCAAATGGTTCTCCTTTTCAATTTGAAACCCTTCCGTTAATTTTCGTATCGGTTCAAATCGACATCATAATGTGTTTGGGACATAACGGCTAATGACCTTGAAATTTCACCCACAAGCCTTCTATATACATATTCAAACTTTCAACATTCAAAAACCATGTTTTATAAAAAATCCAATTAGGCCCGTTTTCAAAAAGTTTGGTGACAATATATAAATTATATTATATTAACCGATCCGTCACGAAGGCTCGAAACCAACGCCGCTAGCCGATGGGGTATATTTTGTAAGAAATGAATGTATTAACCCTTTGTACTCGAATGCCGCCTGAGAAGCGGCATCGAAGTTTCCGTATCACTCGAATGCCGCCGCATAACAGGCATGCAACAAATCAATTGCGTATTATGTAGATTTTTAATATTCACTATATTTAAAAACAATCATAAAATTGCACAAATTCAAACTAATAATTTATTAAATAACACGTGTTGAGGTATTGAGGACTTAAAAAAGCTTGGAGTGAAAAAGGTTAATATATACGCCAAGAATTGATAAATTCTTCGGCAATAGCTTGACATTTTAAAAAAATGGATTATTCTATGAATAAAAATAGTTATTCATGATATATATATTAGTAGAAAAATCCAAAATATTGATGTTATTTTGATTTTTTTTTCTAATTAATGCGATGCGGAGGTGACGTGCACACAGAGCTACGACCTACCACGACTGAGGCCCGTTTCCAGATCGGCGTATGTTACTTCTCCACTTGCACAGCACGATATTTTTTCTCGCTTGCACTTACACATGCGCGATGCTTTTTCTCGCTCATATCCGGTACGGAGCGATATAAAACATCATATTGTTGTTTTTATTTATTTTTTCGCAATTGCGGACAAAAAAGGTACATGATTATTTATATTTATTCTGTAGACATGTTTAGGATTTATATTAAAAGTGTAATTCGAGAAAAATTAAAAACTTGGGGTCAAGTTCAAGTAGTTTCACCAAATTTCTGTGAATACGCCCCAGCTCATATTTGATCGCGATTCGTTCCGTAGACGATGTGAACTTGTGTAGAAATTTAAAGAAAGTTGTAATATTTTGTAATAATACAAATACATGGGCAGTACTAGATTTTTACCCTAAAACCTACATAAAATACAAGTTAAAGAATGAATCTCAATTAGAATGTTTTTAGAATAAGCATCTTGTACATAACTGTGCAATAAAATAAAATTTATTGAAAAGAAATAATGCTAAACAGGGTGCCACAAAAATAATTAAAAAGATCAAAGAATGGGCGATTTAATTCCCAAAAGAAATAAGTCTCCCGTTATTACCAAATTACCAAAATCCATTAACAACACTAATTTGAACAATGAGACTAGTTTTTACAGGTCAGTAAAATATTTGGGATCTCCTCTAGTGTTGTCTCAATTAACATTACTCTCTTTTTTTCAGATTTTGATGATTCTACCCGGCCGCAATCACAATCAGGCCCTAATGTTT
Source organism: Philopotamus ludificatus (assembly GCA_022495035.1). Classification (NCBI taxonomy): domain Eukaryota; kingdom Metazoa; phylum Arthropoda; class Insecta; order Trichoptera; family Philopotamidae; genus Philopotamus; species Philopotamus ludificatus. The sequence goes on along the minus strand of JAGXCT010033607.1, from coordinate 2,034 downwards.
TTCCCAAATAAACACCCTGTACCACGGAGACGTGTCTCGCTTAGAAAACGCTGACCCAGTATCCACGTGCGCTACAATCGAATTTTCCTTGAACTCCGGTTCGACGGCGACATTACAGCTGCCGCGTGGGCACCGTCGTCTCTTACGTAAATATGTATAATTTGGTTTATGGCAGTGAGATGGCGTTTTAAATCTCGCGCTACTGCATCCACAGACTCCTACGCCAGACAGTTAACCCAGTTACTGTGGGCGATACACACTCGTTCTGTGGCCAGTCATCCCCCGAAGATCGATATTCGACTAGAATGCTCGGGATGACTCACTGCGAGCCCAGTCCGATGAATGGGCATCGGAATCTGCCAAAAAGTTTCAGTCTCGGCGTCCCTGCCCACGAATCAATTTGTCTTCTGGGGGTTTTGGCACACGTGCCCGTGTCACGTGGGCAGGTGGATGTCGCACGTGTGCCGCTTGACGAGAGGGCTGAGGGTAACATCAGTGGTTTTACATGACATTGAATTATTTTTGCACGATCGATCCAATTATATATGCGGAATGAGACACGAGTAATATGTATTAGAGCAGCGATGTGCAAACGCGATGGATAATCTACCCCTAGGATAAAATTGCAAATGTATTTAAATTAATTGAAGAAAATACTTAAAATGGATCATTGAGAGCTCTCTGGGTCTATTATATATTTTTTAAAGACGTTATACTATGGATTCCATCGTTCGAAGCCGTTAAAGTTTTGAAAGAAAACTCATTGCATAATTTTTCTGTAAAAATCATGAGCTACGACTTATACACACATAAAGATTTGTCTAGAATGAAATGAATTTCTCTAAATTTCATATCCATGATTAAATATCAAATGAATATACGCGAATTTAATCAAAATTTCTAATTTCGCTTGTAAATTCATCTCTTACCTAGATTAAAAATAATATTAGAATGATTTAAACTTTTTAATCATATTAAAATTTAATTTATTATATATTTAAACAATGTATCTTATAATGAATTACGTAGATTATTCTTGGAACAATATATTTATATTATTCTAAATCAGTGATACACTACTTGAGCTGTCGCCGAAATGTATGCAATACCAGCTTTTATTTATTTTTATTATTAATAATACGAAATACATAATTATTTTAAGGACACTATCAAAAGTTTATCGTAATAGTATTGTCATATTTTAATAAAATTTAGAGTAAATATAACTTGAAGAAATCTCTGGTAATCCAAACATAAATTAGTACACATTTTTATCCCGATCCCTACCAATAAACATACAATAATAGTTATCTATGCTGATGATACAGTTGTTTTATATCCAAATCTCTACAGGAGTATATAAACAGCCTTTTAGGCGGCACAAAAAATAGTCCATTAAAATAAATCCCGAAAAAATTCATTTTCAGTTTGAAAACCTACAAAAATATTGTTAAATTTTCGATTAAAATTAATAATACCGTGAAAAAACAAAACGAAATACCTCAGAGTAATATTCGATCATCATTTCACTCGAAAAAAATCATATAAATTAACGAACTTTAATAAAGCTATTCTCTGCCCGTTAAAGTAGGAACAGTAAATTATTCATTAAAAAATAAAAAATCATTTTCATTTCAGTTATCCTTATCCTATGATAGATCTTATACACCTTTCCAATCTGGGAATATTGACATACAGAAAGATCGTAAAATCCTGCCTTCAACTAATAATATTAAAACTGGTCCATTCATTTTCTAATTCCCTCTTAAAATTTAGAATTATAAATCTTTCGATATAAGCCTATTCTAATACCATCCTGATTTCTCACAAAAACATCACAATCCACGACTCTCAAAATCCACTCTTAGTCAATTGTCACCAGTTTTAAACAAAAAATAAGATCAAATTAAAATCAGACCCCCATAACTAACTCCTGTCATACCATTTGAATATACTCCTACCTTTCAATATCACTATATACCAGGGGTGAGCAACCCGCGGCCCGCGGGCCGCATGCGGCCCGCGAGGCTCTTT
>JAGXCT010033606.1:0-13251 GCA_022495035.1 Philopotamus ludificatus | reverse complement strand
GAAGGACGTGAGGTAAAGTTTTTACCCGAAAGTCAGCCACCACCATGCTGAATATTTAACGACAATACCGTGGTGGTGGACGGAGCTGGAGGAGGGGTTTTAGCTGATAAAAATCCAGCACTATCTCCTGAGAGGGGGTGTCTTTTAAAGATCTCCGCTCCTTCAAGAGAAAACAAAAAAAAAGGTTAGTTTAGGTTAGGTTAGGTTGGTCAATATTGGTTAGGAAATGGAAACCTTTTTATAAAAAACCGCATACCAAGACGGGTTGGGTAACTGCGGTATGGACGTTAAAGGGGAGTCCTATCGCCATTGTGAGATCCCGACTCCATTGGCTTCGACTACCATTCGAGAGTCTTGTAAGGTCCAAACACTCAGCGAATAGATGTTTCGTGGCAGTCAAATAATTATGATAATGAAGGTAATTTTATAACTGACTATTTATTTAGTAAAACAAAATATATTTACTATTTTTACATTTTGTGTAGAATCAATATGTTAAGACAAACAATTTGAAATATAGCATAATAATTTGTGTTTAATATTGAATATATGCTTAATTTAACTTTATTATCTATAGAACTAAATGTTTTTAATTTTAAAATTAATATATTTAATTAAAAATAATATTTAAAAAAAAATTAATTACCCTTTTAATTATTATTTCAAAATATAGTGATATTTATATTTCGTAACTCTTTTTATCTTATAAAATAACAATAAGATTTTAATAAATAGGTCATTTAATAACAACAAAAATTATTTGCATAAACAATAAATGTTATATTTAACTAAGATAAGATATCGAGTAAATTAGAATTTCATTAAATATAAATTGATGTTTATTATATTTTAAAACAAAGTATGACTGACATTAAATATATATTAAATAATGTTATAAAAAAATACACAAATACATTTTTTTTCAATTTTAAAACACAAAATTATAATTCCATAAACACTAGAATATAATGCAGTAAAACATATATACAAAGACACACTAGATAGATAAGTAAAAACTCAATTCATTGTCACTAGCTAGGCGAGAATGTAAGTGTTAGAAACTCATTTTACTGTTATTAAAAATCCGTATATGATAAATTAAATTGTAAACTCTACCATTTAAATTTAATTTTCATAAATTAGAAATAAATGTATATTTTCATTTTCCTTTCAAGGGCATGAGATATCTTGTTGAAATAACAATATTTTATTCCAATAAATAATAAAATTTATTATTTTTTACATCTAGATAGCTATAATGACTTTAGTAAAGTTGCTTTAGTAAATATACTATAATGAATATGTGTCAATTTTAATATAATTATTGTATTTAATTATTTTTATTTGTATAATAACTATAAAACAATTATATCAATATCTCAATTATTTATTTCCAATAAAAAATATTTTAGAAACTTATTCATTTAATTATTTAAATTAACGTGTTAATTCTTGAACGTAACGTGAAAACATAAAGATATAAAAATATATAAAAGGAAATTTTATAATAAATCGTCTAATACAAATGTGTGTATAAATTTATCCATATAAATGATTAGATTTGATAAAAATTTGATCTTCTATAAAATTGTATATATAAAAGTCGAATAAACATAAAAAAATATGATGGCTTCTAATATTTGTTGGTGTAATAATTGTTTTGTTTAATTTTAAAATTTATTATATCTTTGTTTATTTTTCTGTAGAAGAAGATGTCAAATGTGCCACCTCGCTTCTCAATTTTAGCTTGACATTTTGTTCCGTTTTCGACCACAATACGTCATAAGATGTGAAACCTGGTTTATACCATAATTTTCTAGTTTTTTTATTAGCTATAATAAAAAACATAAACAATATAAATCCTTGCATGCTACAAGTAATGCAAAACAAATAATTGGCAACGATGTTATTAGATGCCAAACCGAATCCCCAGGATATTCCAAATAAAAAATAACAAAAAGCTCACAGACATTCTCTGTTTAAGCTCGTGCTTATCCCCATGATAGCGAATTTTTACATTGAAAAATACTGATTTTATAATAATGATGAACAATATAGTGTTGATAAAGATAATTATGGTAACTGGTAGCAGGACATATATATACATATCTAAACCACTTGGAAAACAGAATTCTTTATATTTACCACAATTCTCTAAACGAACAGTGTAACCATTCTTATTAATTGATAGAAATACTATAATTGGAATAAGAGGGACTAGCCATCCAATCAGGCCAAGTTTAACCAGCTTGTGTGATGATCCAGAATTAAAAACTTGAACGAGTTTTTTATATGATAATATTGCAGATAAAAACATCCAACAAAATGTCGACAACATTGAATAATGAAGAAAAATTCCTAATGTGGCACAAGCTAAATAACTTTTTCGCACTGGATAAAGTAATGCATTTATCAAAAAAGTTATTATAAATAGCCCTATTGAGACTGATATGTTTAACCAAATTTTATTCGAAAATTCCATTCTCCAACTCTTGAACAATACTCCGGTAAGACAGATGCCTATTATGCCGATCATAGATAGAGTGCAACCGATATATGTGATCCATGTAAGAATTACTTCGTCAACCTTACTAAGAAGATCGTGTATCATAATCAGTTGAGAGAATAGGGATAAGTGATTGCATCTACACTTGTCGAAGCTTCCGGTATCATTGGCCGGGATTAGCTGGCAGCCTTCGGTCGACCATGATCCGTTATTCCAAAAACCGCAAACTTTTATTTCATTGCTGCAGAGCACATTGATTTTGGGTTTAAAGTAGATGTCTATATATTCGCCTTCATTGAGAGCTTTGATACCTCTTATGGATACCCCGAGATTTTGCTATTGACAGTGTTGGCTTCCCCATGTCTAAACAATTTGTCGTTTTTGTATATACTTAATGATATTCTTGTATTTGGTTTTGTAATTATTGAAATATCTATTAATACGACCGTATCATTAAGTGATCCTTCGACTAAAAAAAGGCAATTAAATTAAATATTAAATAAATGACACAAGTGATTATATTTTTTAGAGATAAGCATATACTTTTCTTCACAACTATAATTATTATGTATATATTATAATTAACATTTATTTTATTATAAATACTCTATTTTCGATATTAATATATAATAATAATATGACATATATTTGAAAACGTTAATTATTTATTATTTTGTATAAAATAATAAATCCAGGACTGCAGGACCCAATACAGGATTCTCATTTGAAGGACTATGTACATGGATTCCATGAAAAATATATTGCAGCGGTTTTGACCCCCCCTTTGTCGATCATCGACACTCAGAGTTATAAGGATCTAGGGATCAAAATATTTTTTTCTTGAGAAATCGACATAAACTCATGATTTCTGTTTAAACATTTAAAACCTAATAATGAGATATACACATACTAGAAAACCTGATGATAGTAAAGCATGCAAATTATAAAAGAAATGATTCTGCTTCAAAAAATTTAAGATTAGAAGTTATCATATATTTTACAGGATAACGTACATCGAAAGCTATAGAAATAATAAATAAATATCAGATCAAACCCTGTAGAATGTTTCTTATTTATTTTACAAATCTTTTTTTATATATTTGTAAAATACCATTAATGAGAGTAGAATGTAGATTTAACCAAAAATATCCACAGTGGAAAAGGTTATTGGAGTAGACATTTTTATATATGTACCATGATATTTAATCTTGACTAAATTTTATAAAAAAATATTAATGTTGAAATTAGTATAGTAGCTGCGAATTAGTATATAGCCTTTTCTCTAAAATAGGTGGGTGAATAATTTATTTGGTATATGTACCATTGTTAAACAGCATTGATAATGGAATGCTTTCGCCTAATGCCTCCTTCACACTGATATTAGAAATTTTTTCATTTTCAATAATTGCAAGCGACACATTCTGTTTTTCTATCACCAATTTTCCTCCCATTTCCTTTCCCATGTCAATTCTGTCCATAGCCTCTTCTAGATCTTGAGGAATTGATGATGTTATCGGGTCTTTTGTTTGTATTGTGTCAATAATAGTAAGTGCTTTATTTAATTTGTCTTTAGTGATATTAGGTTGTTTCAAAATATCTAAAATCAATATAATTTTCTGAAATATAAATATAATGTTATTAAAAATTATTAAATCAATTTTAGTATTATTATTTGAATAACATACCAATGCTGAAGAATCAGATTTTATCCAATAGGCTCCTGAGTTAAAATCTCCGACACATTTATACTCGGTACACTCGGTTTCACCATCACTATCAGTATTCGCACAAAAAGTTTTTCCAATATCCGTTAAATATCTATTTCTTGTTTTTTCTGAAATTTTAAATGGATTTAACCAAAATCTTATGCGATGAACAGAATTAATGGTACTTTTCTGTTATACATTAAAAATGAATCTCTGGATTAAAAGATCTCTAGAAAAATAAATAGATGTGGCATTTTTAGTTTTAAATAAACGACGGCCTGCTGTAAAAACGTTATTATTGTTCATATATTGTATATTATGAATAAAAAATTTAATATTATTAATATCTAGTAAAAATAAAAATTAACAAATGAAATTATTTTCAAATTCAAATTCATTCACTTTTTTAAATATGTGTGCGTATAACGGAAGGTACTTTCCTAAAACATGAAACAGTATAACAGAAAAGTACCGAATTAATTTACCATACGTAAGATGCGATGAATTGCAGCCGAATATATTTCTCTGGTAAATAACATCATTGATTTTAATGTTTTCGTACGGATTAACACCGTTATCAAGTGTCACATGGAAAAGAATTCTTCCATCATAATATGCTCTTTTTAATTTTACACCTGAAATTACCCTCTCCATTGCTTTGTCATGTTGTCCAATCCTTGAAAAATAAAAAATAGGTTTAATTTATAACTTATTATTAGGATTAATATTATATTAATTTACCCTGAATTTAAAAATATTAGTTTTTCGTCTTCTTTGGTAATATTCATCTTAAATACTGCACTGTATGTTGTATTGATCATTATAGCCCATACTTTAGCTGTTTGTGATACATTTTTTATATATAATACCTTATTTGTATCGCCATAGTGTTTTGTCGTACACCAATAATAGCCATTATCACTAATTTCCAGCACGATCGGATTACTAGCATTGTTGATATTAACTTTTGTCGGATAATAAGTCACTGCATCGGTAAAACAATATACTTTTGAAATATTAATATCAAAATGAAAAGTGGTTCTAATCAGTGAGATTTGTGAATTTCTAAAAAAAAATGCATTAAATTTTTACTACCTATTTTTTTTAGATTAAATTTAATGAATTACTAATCTTTAACCTTTGTTCGTCTGCAATCACTTCTAATATATATAGGGCTTGTATATTAATCAAAGCATAGGTTGCATCAATATTCATTAATATTTTATGGTTGAGCTCAGTAAAATTTTCAAATATAAAATTAGTGTAAAATGGAGGCACTTTTATTCTATTGCTTGACGATGTATCATTATGTATCTGAAAATAAATATTTTAATAATTATTTATTTTTGGTTTGGTACATGATTTCGTAGATATTTCGAAATCATATTTTTTTTATTTTATTTTAATATACATATGTGTTTTAAACTTTTTTATACTTATGTACGTTTTATTTTGATATTCATGTTTTTTTTTATAATGTGATTTACAATATTTTTTTGTTTTTAATACATTTTTTAACTCTTTTTTATGTATATAAGAAAATAAAACACATTTCACAAATATAATAAATTAATATATGTTTATATAAAAATAATAATTTACGCGCTAACGTCGGCGTGCTAAAGCCCACGCGCTAAGATCGGCGCGCTAAAGTCCCGCGCGCTATCGTCGGGTCAGCAGATAATTTATATACCTTATAATTTATAATTTATATATCTCAGGCAAAGCAAAAAACATATTGTTTAAAATGAATATCCAATGTAATTAAGATGCTTATAAAAAACCTGAACTATTGTATTTAGGAAATTATTTTTTTAATTTTTAACCAACTTTGTACCGAGTTAAACTAATTTGGAGATTTGAAAATAAAAATGAAACAAGCTTACCTTTGCAATATCACTATTAAAAAAAACATCTACATGGTATACGTTTTTGTTACTATCGATGTCATTTCCATCTAATAAAACATTTAAATTCGAACCCTCATTGGGTTGTAAGTAATAAAAATAATCATGACATGATTGGTTGACATCACATTCCACCTCATTTAATTGAAAATATTTTTCATCACATCCGACGATCCTCTTCTTTTTATAATCGGTTATGTTGTTGATTATACAATCTTTGTCAAACAATCTGTTGTCAGTGAATTGAGAGTCATCCGTGACCATCGGTTTTCCTGCGCCATCGTGGTCAATTTGCCAATTGACGAATGGACCGCGAGGGTACGCCCGAACATAGTGGCTCCAGAATTCCCATCCAATATTTTTCTCGGAAGAAAAGAATGATCTAGTATATTGATCGAAACACTGATCACTGCCTTCGCTTTGCAGGTTAACAAATAAGTTGATAAAAGGGTCATCAACGGATGATTCGCGACTCTTGATTTTGTTATTAAAATCGTCAGATTTCAATAGTGTAGTTAGTACCGACACTCTTATAATGGGTTTCAAATAATGTTCCAACATTTTTATAAGCATATGCATAAGAAATATACTAGCATTTAGAGACATCTTCACCTAGTACGCGGCTTGTTAATACAGGCACAAGTGAGACATCGGTTATCGAGTTTATCGTCTGTTTATTTTTCATTTAAAATGAAATTTAGGTAAGTGCTATAATACGGATATACTAACAAGATTCTACAAAATTCTAATATTTATAAGGTCAATTTAGATATTTCGTAAATCTATTATAAATTGCCGAGCGAAATAAAGGTCAATACTCTTTGGTTGACAAGGAATTTTGTAAAAAGCAGCGATTTAGAGGAAACGCTATAGGAGGGCTTTATATGTTTAAAATTTAGATATTTTATTTAAATTATATTATAAAACTTAATTATAAACCATATTAATTTTAGCAGTTTATAGTCTATGTGTACGTCGGCGATCGCATGCATGGTAACCGAATATTTCATTCATCTAAGATTCATAATTTTTTTACATTGTTCTTAGTTTTGGCAGATTTGTATTATTTTTACAAAATCTCCCTAACCCTAAATGTTGTATGTGCTTCATTACACCGATAACGCGTTAACGATAACGCGTCCCAACTATCGCGCTTTCAGTGGTATTACTGTATGTGTTTTTATGGCTATTGATTTTAATTCACATATTTTTTTATAATCCAATTAATTTTAAAATCATATATTTAAAAAAAAGAAGTTTTTTTGCAATACGAGACAAATTATATGGACTGATATTATTGTTACAGAAAGTCTTCACTCTGTAAACGCCTAGCTAATACTGACAAATGTAATTCTTTGAAAATATGAAATCGGTTATCACTTGTGGTTAAAATGTTGACTTTTCACATTAATTAAGTGAAAATGAGTTATAGTGGTTTACGGGTTTACTTAAGTAAATGAGATATAGTGGTTTACTTTTATTGAAAAATTGGATTGGAATTTTCCGTGATATTTGGAACACCGTGATATTTGATTCAGGCGTTGTTTAACCATAGGATGTTTGCGGCGTGACCTTTAGAGAAGTACATGCCGCTGCAATCGTGCACGTTTTTGGGCTTTGGGCCTATGGTAAAGTCGCTAAGTATATCATCCGTGTCTGAAATAAGTACATATAGCATCCAGAATCAGCATCAAGAACTTTCCCAAAAGGATCATTTTTACCTAAAAGAAAACAAACCTATTTATGGGGGAAAATAGTATATAGTGTAAATATTTTATTAAAATATTTAGAGTTACAATAACTAGTCAATATATTAATACATACTGAATTTAAATAATAATGATATCAAATAAATCAACTTTAAGATTTACGTAAGATATTGATTTTTTTTATTTTTTACTTACGAAACTCCATTTCCTATTTTTCTAATAACAATTAATAATTTTAAAATACAGAAAGAAAACCTAACAGATAATTTTTCTATGAAATTTTTCATTATTTAAGATTTGGTAAAAATATTACAGTATGCCCATTTATATTTCAATAGCTATGAGGCTGATTGATGAAAACTTATACGAATAAATAACATCCCTCTCTTACATATTACAATAATATAGTGTATTGTTCAACCACAAAACAACACTAGCATGTGGTGAGCAACCTTTATTAATAAACCAACCCAAACTTATAATTCATATGACCACAATTAAATGTCCACGATTACTTTACTCATTTCTTAGATGGAATAACCTATCACTATCTCATTACAATACATGCGATTAGCAATCTAATCTCCAATTAATATATCCTACCCCTAACTACCTTTTTTACAGGTAGTACCAAAATATCTAAAGAAGAAAAACTCTATTAAACATATGGTACATATTAAATACTTTGGAACCCGTTTTTTATGTTTTTGAAGGAGCTGATAAAAAAACGTAATTAGCGGGAAAACGTATTTAAATGTTTTAATAAATTTTTAATAAGGTGCATTTGATTTTTAAAAAGGTGCATTTGATTTGTAAAAAGGTGCATTTGATTTTTAAAAAAGTGCATTTGATTTGTAAAAAGGTGCATTTGATTTGTAAAAGGATGCATTTGATTTGAAAAAGGATGCATTTAATTTGAAAAAAGGTGCATTTGACGTGAAAAAACTGTATAATTACGTGGAAGATATACTGTTGATTAGCCACATAATCAAACATTAAATAGATTTTAACCTTTTTCTAATAAAGCAAACAAATCAAAATCGATTATAATTCCAAATCAACCGAACTAGTAGTCAAAAGTTGAGAAAAATCCTCTACTACGAATTTTACGCTATGATACGCCCTGGGAAGGAAAATCCTAAAATAAAGGTCAATAACCGACTTACATTTAAAACGTTTGCTCCACCTTCCTTTTCATTAAGAGGACCTATCTTTTGGAAGGTCCTTACTGTTAGGGAAGGATTGCTATTGTCGAAACCGCTAGTGGAGAAGAAATGAAATACCGGGGGCAAACCCACTTCCCATTTGACTAAACACAGAAAGGAGGGTAAAATCCGTTAACAGCAATGGTATAAGATACACGTCAAATGTCAGTAATGGTCCAGAGAAGGAAACTTCTATATTAAAAACGGATTGAGACGGGTTGGGCCACCGTGGTATGGACGATAAAAGGCAGTCCTTACGCCATTGTGAGATCCCGACTCCATTGGCCTCGACGGCTCGGGAGTCTAGTAAGGTCCAAACACAAACAAAAATTAATTAACCTTTTAATTATTATTTCAAAATATAGTGATATTTATATTTTGTAATTTTTCTTATCTTATAAAATAACAATAAGAATTTATAAAGGTCATTTAATAACAACAAAAATTATTTGCATAAACAATAAATGTTATATTTAACTAAGATAAGATATCGAGTAAATTAGAATTTCATTAAATATAAATTGATGTTTATTATATTTTAAAACAAAGTATGACTGACATTAAATATATATTAAATAATGTTATAAAAAAATACACAAATACATTTTTTTTCAATTTTAAAACACAAAATTATAATTCCATAAACACTAGAATATAATGCAGTAAAACATATATACAAAGACACACTAGATAGATAAGTAAAAACTCAATTCATTGTCACTAGCTAGGCGAGAATGTAAGTGTTAGAAACTCATTTTACTGTTATTAAAAATCCGTATATGATAAATTAAATTGTAAACTCTACCATTTAAATTTAATTTTCATAAATTAGAAATAAATGTATATTTTCATTTTCCTTTCAAGGGCATGAGATATCTTGTTGAAATAACAATATTTTATTCCAATAAATAATAAAATTTATTATTTTTTACATCTAGATAGCTATAATGACTTTAGTAAAGTTGCTTTAGTAAATATACTATAATGAATATGTGTCAATTTTAATATAATTATTGTATTTAATTATTTTTATTTGTATAATAACTATAAAACAATTATATCAATATCTCAATTATTTATTTCCAATAAAAAATATTTTAGAAACTTATTCATTTAATTATTTAAATTAACGTGTTAATTCTTGAACGTAACGTGAAAACATAAAGATATAAAAATATATAAAAGGAAATTTTATAATAAATCGTCTAATACAAATGTGTGTATAAATTTATCCATATAAATGATTAGATTTGATAAAAATTTGATCTTCTATAAAATTGTATATATAAAAGTCGAATAAACATAAAAAAATATGATGGCTTCTAATATTTGTTGGTGTAATAATTGTTTTGTTTAATTTGAAATTAGCCTATTATATCTTTGTTATTTTTCTGTAGAAGAAGATGTCAAATCTGCCACCTCGCTTCTCAATTTTAGCTTAACATTTTGATCCGTTTTCGACAACAATATGTCATAGGATGTAACACCTGGATTATACCATAATTTTCTAGTTTTTTTATTTGCTATAATAAAAAACATAAACAATATAAAGCCTTGAATGCTACAAGTGATGCAAAACAAATAATTGGCAACGATGTTGTCAGATGCCAAGCCGAATCCCCAAGATATTCCAAATAAAAAAAATAACAAAAAGCTCACAGACATTCTCTGTTTAAGCTCGTGCTTATCCCCATGATAGCGAATTTTTACATTGAAAAATACTGATTTTATAATAATGATGAACAATATAGTGTTGATAAAGATAATTATGGTAACTGGTAGCAGGACATATATATACATATCTAAACCACTTGGATAACAGAATTCTTTATATTTACCACAATTCTCTAAACGAACAGTGTAACCATTCTTATTAATTGATAGGAATACTATAATTGGAATTAGAGGGACTAGCCATCCAATCAGGCAAAGTTTAACCAGCTTGTGTGATGTTCCAGAATTAAAAACTTGAACGAGTTTTTTATATGATAATATTGCAGATAAAAACATCCAACAAAATGTCGACAACATTGAATAATGAAGAAAAATTCCTAATGTGGCACAAGCTAAATAACTTTTTCGCACTGGATAAAGTAATGCATTTATCAAAAAAGTTATTATAAATAGCCCTATTGAGACTGATATGTTTAACCAAATTTTATTCGAAAATTCCATTCTCCAACTCTTGAACAATACTCCGGTAAGACAGATGCCTATTATGCCGATCATAGACAGAGTGCAACCAATATATGTAATCCAAGTAAGAATTGCTTCGTCAACTTTACTAAGAGGATCGTGTGTCATAATCAGTTGAGAGAATAGGGATAAGTGATTGCATCTACACTTGTCGAGGCTTCCGGTATCATTGGCCGGGATTAGCTGGCATCCTTCGGTCAACCATGATCCGTTATTCCAAAAACCGCAAACTTTTATTTTGTTGCTGCAGAGCACATTGATTTTGGGTTTAAAGTAGATGTCTATATATTCGCCTTCATTGAGAGCTTTGATACCTCTTATGGATACCCCGAAGATTTTGCTATTGACAGTGTTGGCTTCCCCATGTCTAAACAATTTGTCGTTTTTGTATATACTTAATGATATTCTTGTATTTGGTTTTGTAATTATTGAAATATCTATTAATACGACCGTATCATTAAGTGATCCTTCGACTAAAAAAAGGAAAATAAATTAAATATTAAATAAATGACACAAATGATTATATTTTTTAGAGAAAAGCATATACTTTTCTTCACAACTATAATTATTATTATTTTATTAAGTTGTATAACAAATAAAAACGTTAATTATTTATTATTTTGTATAAAATAATTATTCCAGGACTGCAGGACCCCATACAGGATTCTCATTTGAAGGACTATGTACATGGATTCCATGAAAAATAAAGTGTAGCGGTTTTGACCCCCCCTTTGTCGATCATCGACACTCAGAGTTATAAGGATCTAGGGGTCAAAATAATTATTTCTTGAGAAAACGACATAACTCATGATTTTTGTTTAAACATGTAAAACCTAATAATGAGAGATACACAAATCTAGAAAACCTGATGATAGTAAAGCATGCAAATTATAAAAGAAATGATTCTACTTTAAATCATTTATGGTCGCGTAGTATTAAAAGAGCTGATAGTAAAACTAATGAGTTTTTTTATGAAAGGATGCAAAAATATATCCTGATTTAAGATTAGAAAATATCATACATTTTACAGGATAACGTACATCGAAAGGTATAAAAATAATAAATAAATATCAGATCAAACCCTATAGAATGTTTCTTATTTATTTTACAAACCTTTTTTAAATTATTTGTAAAATACAATTAATGAGAGTAGAATGTAGATTAGACCAAAAATATCTACAGTGGAAAAGGTTAATGGAATCATTTTTATATATTGTATGTACCATGATATTTAATCATGACTAAATTTTATAAAATAAATATTAATGTTGAAGCTGGAAATTAGTATATTGCCTTATCTCTAAAATAGGTGCGTGAATAATTTCTACGGTATATGTACCATTGTTAAACAGCATTGATGATGGAATGCTTTCGACTAATGCCTCCTTCACACTGATTGTTGATACTGGAAATTTGTCATTTTCAATAATTGCAAGTGACACATTCTGTTTTTCTAACACCAATTTTCCTCCTATTTCCTTTCCCATGTCAATCCTGTCCATAGCATCTTCGAGATCTTGGGGAATTGATGATGTTATCGGGTCTTTTGTTTGTATCGTGTCAATAAAAGTAAGTGCGTTATTTAATGTGTCTTTAGTGATATTAGGTTGTTTCAAAATATCTAAAGTCAATGCATTTATCTGAAATATAATTATAACGTTATTAAAAATAATTAAATACAATTTTGAATTATTATTTTAAAAACATACCTTTTTTTTATCAGATTTTATCCAATAGACTCCTGAGTTAAAATCTCCGACACATTCATACTCGGTACACTCAGTTTCACCATCAGTCATGGCACAAAAAGTTTTTCCAATATCCATTAAATAACTATTTCTTGTTTTTTCTGAAATTTTAAATGTATTTTAACAACATTTTATGCGATGAACAGAATAAATGGTACTTTCCTGGTATACATTAAAAAAAATAATGAATTTGTTTATTTTTATTGTACTACTACTCCATATTAACACTTTCGTGGCCGGTGGTGCCTATGTGGCATCATCACGAGTTCGAACA
>JAGXCT010033605.1:3283-15671 GCA_022495035.1 Philopotamus ludificatus | reverse complement strand
AAATACAAAAAGTTTAGGACATGTAGGATTTATATTAAAAGAGTTATTCGAGAAACATCAAAAACTTGGCGTCCCAAATAGACACGGCTAGGTTAACACATCCGTCACGGCGGCTCAAAAACAACCGCGTCTTCCCAAGGGGGTATCTCAAAGACCCCAAGCATTTCAAATCAAGTTATTGATGAATTCTTCATTTTTTTAAAAATGGATTATTCAAAAAGTAAAAATAGTTAATCCTTTTATGCTTCATAATTCGATCTTTTAACTAATCAATATGACGTGTAAATGACACGTGCATTTCGCACGTTTCATTCGCACTCGGCACTTTGTACCGGATGCGAACGAGAAAAAACATCGCGTCCGTGGCAACAGAAGCGAATATTGTTTGTAAAATGTACAATGATTATTTATATTATTTATTCTTTAGACTTTTTTGCACAAATACTAAAAGTTTGTTATATGTAGGATTTATATTAAAAGGGTAATTCAAGAAAAATCCTCTATCGGCACGAGATGGCTATCGGTCATTGAGAAGATAGTAAAAAGAAGAAAGAGAAGAAGCAATAAAAATGAAGGAGTTTAATTTTGCTTCTCTTTCTGTCATTTATTGTAAATTGATGTGAAATCAATTATGTATCCAAAACATTGTAAATTAAGTAAAAAACGTGTGCGTAAAATCTACATAATAGAGTGTAGGTGTAGTGAAAATATTTAAGGGGGGGGGGGACAAAATTGAATTGCGACTGGGGCTTCTCAAGTGTTAAATCCGCCACTGTATTTACCAGTGGCGTACGATGGACTTGATGTTGGGTGTGCTGAATGTGGAATAAAAAATATAACAAAAAAATACAGTTTTTTTTAACGAATATTATTAATAATAGAATTAATGTATAAATAATAATAAAATTCATTAAAAAAAACCCTGGTATTTACTCCTTTTCAATTTTTGAACATTTTTAACAGAAAATCTAAATAAAAAATTTAAGAAACTATGGCGACGTATTAAAAATATCAAATAAAATTAGGTAAACTACATGTAAATCACATATTATTATGAAAAAAACGTTTCCATTAATACACATTGAGAATATATGCTTATTAATAATTATTATTTACAAAAACGCAAAATATTAATTTGAATATGACTGGAAAAAAACAAATGAATATTTATTTAAATACCCAGCTACCGCATTCTATACAATTTCGTATTATTAAAAAAAAACAAATGAATAATGTATCGCCATATTGTATGGCTTCGATAGCCGAAGACTTCCGACATCGCCCGATGATTGACGGAATTTTAACAAAAACGTAAATTTCCTCGTACGACCATTGTCATTCTTATCGCGACCTTGTCAATCACCCATTTCTCTGCTGAAATTTTCATAATTTTACACGCTTCCGACTCGAGAATGCAATATAATGAAAAACATATGTAACTCTTAACCCCGCCACCTGTAATTGATCACTTATCGAATATAATTTAGCATTCATTTTGTGATTTGTATGATAGTCAGCCGGAGGAAGGAAGTCATTACACATGGGAATGGGCTATTGGAACAATGGCGCTTTAATTGAATTTAATCACATTTATTAAGCTAAGCTGCACTATTGCACATGTGATTTAAAAATAGTAATTAGAACCAATCCCGTTTGTCGTATGTGTGCAATAAAATCGCATGAAAATAAATGATTTTATTCGTACCGTTGTGTCCGTCGTATCCAAAGTCCTGAGCTCGCACCAAAACATCTGAAAATTAATAATTATTATTATAATAACGTTGTTATATTGAACAAAAATGAGTGGTTTTGACATTATGTAATGTTACTTATACATTTCTAAACCAGTATCTTTTGTGCGTGACTCTGAAGCCATGAAAATGGCTCAATAGAGAAAATTATAAATGAAATATCAACATACTACGTGCAATAATACATATTTGGTGATGACATTGAATACATCAATCGGATACTTTTTCTTTTGTACTCAGGATGAAGCTGTGTCAGACCGGTCCGAGACAGTTCCATCCCTTGCCATCCACCCACACCGCATTTACCGGCTTGAAGGGAGAAAGGAGAGGGAAAGTAGCCTTGCCCAACTCTCCGAAAGTCGATGCAAAGCAAGAAAATGCCCTGTAGCAAATCACCCTGCTGACCAAGTCCATGTGTCCGATAGGGCCCTCCACAGAGACCGTAGGAGAAATGCCGTATCGGACAGCATAGAGTAGGTCGTGACACGTAGCTTCCAGATCAGGAGAGGACCATAGTACGTGACTCTAATGTAATAGCAATGTGGAGATCCTACAAGGTTAAACTCTTTAAGTTTAGCCTTGAAATTACCGTGGCCAGTCGGGAATTGACTGACCCAGAAGTCTGTGAAGAACCAGCTACAGCCTGGGTCTGATATCGCGAAAGAAGAGATAGGTAGTCTGCCCTTTGGGGGAGGAATCCCACCTCTCCTGCCACTGTTCAAGAGCCAATTCGAACCGGATAGATCGTTTCAAAAAAGAGGCACTCGGTGGCGTATACAGTAATACCCCCGATAACGCAAAAGTTGGGACCGCGTTATTAGAACAACGCATAATGATCGGGATAATGAAGCACATACATAATTTAGGGTTACGGGTATTTCGCAAAAAAAATACAAATGGTGAGAAATGTGCCGAGCACTCGCACACATGAGGACATAGATATGTGCGAGCGAGGCGCACACACAGGCGCACCCAGCCAAACGGCATGGAGTTTACGGTCGAGTTATGCATGAATAGAATGCGCTCGCGTTATTAGAGGGACTGCCGCGATATTTTTTGAAATTCACGTTATCGGAACACGCGTTATTGAGGGTATTACTGTATATCAGTTTGCGGGGGATCTCGAAGTGTTGATTTGGGCATCACTGAAGATTGGAAGCAGACGGACGTTCCTACTGTAATTAGACTATCCTCCAAGAGATATTTTGAATACTGATGAAACAGGACCGTTCTTCAACGTTCTTACTTCGAAGACATTCGTCTCCGTGACAAACTTGTCACGGAGGGAAATTAAGTAAAAATAAGCTAACTGTTCTTTTGAATACAAATTCAGATGGTAGTAAAGTTAACCCCATTGGTAATTGGAAAAAGACAACAAACTAGGTGCTTCAAAAATGTCAATGAGGTAAGCTATGAAGCTTGTTAAGGACCTTAAAAGCTATTTTACCGAAAACATTATTTTTTCATTAAAAATGTACAAGACAAGTTATAAGATCGAGATATATCGAGCTGTAAAAAGCACAAATATATGTACCAAACTAATTTGCATGATTATCTAAATAAAAATTAATTTAAAATTTTTGCTTTCTAACTTGGAATCTACGTTTTCCCTCCAATTACGTTTTTTTGATCGGTACCTTCAAAAAACGTAAAAACGGGGTTTCACTATATGTAGAAAAAGATTATGATTATATCTAGGGTACAATGAGGCTGCGGGACACTAGGAATTTTTAAAATTCAAAATTTAAAATCTTCGCGGGTTGCCTACCCCTGGTATTTATCACCTATGCTAGGGATAGCGAACGAGTACCCCGCGGTTTACGCAGTGACCTGCGATTGAAATTATTGAACCCGCTTGAATTTTTAGAAATGATTGTAAAAAGCCTTCATTTTAATATATAAAAAAAAGATCTTTAATTTGCTACTAATACACTAGATGTCGCCACATCTTTAAAGAGCTAGAGTGTGATTAGGGTTATAATAGTGATAATATTGCTTTTTTAATGTTAATAAAACTTGTAAGCCTTTATTTGTTATTGTTTTAATTACTCAACCTATGTGACCTGCCACATGGATTTAATAAAAAATAAATATCAAATTTGACCCACTTGAGAAAAAGGTTCGCCATCCCTGACCTATGCTATAATTCTCTCCGCACTTTGCCAAATGCCGGAGTGATTGGACATCTAGCTATTACTTTAATTTTAAATTGCGCCACATCAGGCGCGTAGGTAAACCTTTAGGTAAAACGATGCAAGAGACCGGGGCCCTCGGCGTTTAGGGCCTAAAAAATATTAACATTGTCGGGATACACTATAAAAAAAAAGAAAGAGAAAATGGAATGCAAATTAAGTAGTTGAATTTGGTTTTTCTTTTTGTCCTTTTACGAAAGGTGATTTTAAGGTGGCCTGCGAACTTTTGGCAAAAGCTGACGAATCTCGAATCACAAATATTGACCATTTTCTTTATTTTTTTATGGATTTCAATATCACTTTATAGATAATCGATAAAATATTTCAGCAGGCGCTTTCACTCAAGTCTCTTGGAAATTTTATCTAAAAATTGGTATAAATGAATAAGATTTCTAAATTATACATAAACTTTTGATAGTGTGAAAACACATTTAAATCATACAGTTGCTAGTGTAGTAAGAACATTTTTTTTAATTATGAGATAAATTCTTACGGCCTGGGGCCTTAAATAATGAAGCCCCCAGTTTAAGCCACCGTGATAGCGTTCTAGAAGCGCTATCAAGATAAGAAAAAGCGTTGGATTTTGCGCTTGAGAGGCCCCAAGCTCAATTCAATTTTGAGGCCCCCCCAAAATATTTTTACTTATACCCTACACCCTACAATGTGCGTTCTACGCCCACGTTTTTTTATTTAATTTGCAATGTCGTGGATACATAAATAATTTAACATAGATTTATGTTAAAAGACATAAAAAAAAACCATAATTAATCTCATTATTTTTAATTGCTTCTTCGCTGTCTTCTTTTCTTATTAAATATTAATTCTAAGCCCCTGAATACATAGATAATACTCTGAGAAATAGTCATACATAAGAGAATACTGCTAAATTATTAATTATTATTATTAAAAAACGTCACTTTGACAGCTGAATTTTGAGGCCCCCTGAATTAATGAGGCCCCAGCCGCGCGCCTTATGCGTCTAAGGGAAAATCCGTCATTGATGACACCACTGCATTGATGAGTTTTCTTGAACCGTATTAAAAAGTTTATTTCCAGGGACGTGTAATTCGAAGTACGCGTAATTTCAACATCGTTGTAACGCACTGCTGACTGTCTGATTAATCTCTAGAGAAATTCGAAACTTCAACAACGATCGCAATTATAAATTACGCCACACACGCTTGACAATGAATTATTATCCAGTGGCAGACAGTCTTGCGCGGCAATGACAATGACACCGTCACAATTGCAGCAGTCATGACCGGCGACGAGTCAGTCACAGTCATGACATCAGCCCATACACGTTCGCTGAAACAGGGTTCGGTTCGATGCATGCTCGAATTGACATCCACAAAGGGAAATCGGACACGAATGGTTTTTATTTGCATGCAACATCGTGTCACGCTCCCGATGATGAGTAAAAAAAAGAAAAAAAAAAAAAAAAAAAACAACAACAACAACAGTACTGTAATACGATTGCCTCCATACGTAAGTCGTGATCATCAAATGATACCCACAAAAAAACATGGATGCAATGGTGCGAGGCGGATAATTCAATAGAAAAATATCTATCATTGTGATTGCACAATGCACATTGCACATTTTTGCATATGAATGAAACCTAATAGGTGGATTCGTATGCAAAAAAATAATCGGTTTGGTAAACACAGTATTAAAGCCAATGCCATTGTGTGAAAATATAATGGCATTGACTTTGATATATTTGAGTCCGTGTAAAACATATGAATGCATCCGTTTTACACGAAAAAAAAAACCTTTTAATTTTTACCCATATTATTTCCACATTTTCGTATTTGTTTTGTTCCTAGATTTACACGATATATATCGTGTATATCAAGGTTATATTTTGTATCCTATATAACCTTTATACTGAAATATAATATATATTAAAAAAAAATCGTGTAATTCAAATATCACATAATAAATCCCTTGAATTGCATATCAATTAATAATGTTCGAAAAGCACATACATTTAAAATGGGTAAAAGTAATATAAGTAAAATAATATACACGCATCCCTCGATTTACACGGTTCTCAATTTATACAATTTAATATTTACATGGTTTATTTAATATATTACATGGATATTTTATTGTTTCTACTGATGGTTTTTAAACGATCCGTCACGGTGGCGCGAAAACAACCAAGTTATCCGAAGGGGTCTTTCAAAGACCCCAAGCATTTCAAATAACAAATGACTGGCATTATACAATTAGGCGATTTCTAAGAAAACTAAGAAGTCTTTAAAAAATACTGAATCAATTAAAAATGTGTCTTTTTTACTGATGTTTTTATTAAAAATAAATAAGCGTTAAATTCAAATACCAAAAAGATGCGGGGTTTTAGGATTGTTCGATTTACACGGTTCTTGATTAACACGATACGCCAGTAACTGCGTTTTTAATCATTTTAAAATATACATCGAAATAAAATGTGTATTACAATATGATTAATACTGATATTAAAGAAAGCTGGGATTTAAATTCGACGATTACAATAAAACTACAAAAATAGAGCACCAACGATTTATCGTTGTACAAAAAACGACGATAAATCGTTGATTAGCATTTTTAGGCAAATTATCTAAGGAAAATTTAAACAAAACACATATATACAGTCAAACCTTTTTTTGTGAGCTCTTTTTTCGAGCGATTTTTTTATGCGATATATGAAAAATATATGAACTATATCAGTGATGGCGAACTTTTTTGAGAAGTGGGTAAATATTTTATTTATTATTTTTTTAATACTAGGGATGGATGAGGAGAATTATGGCATTTTCCTTTCCAAATCTTTAGTAAAGATGTCAAGATTCGTCATAAATATTTTAATACTTTCATTTGAACATTTGTATAAAAACTATTTGTATTTTTTATTGAAAAAGAGGTTTATTTTTTTTATTATATTGACAAATCGATTAAAAACTTGAACAAAATAAGTGAGTGTCTGATCTGTGGGTCATAAAGTACTTACATACCTCTGGAGCATTAGGTTTAATTAATTAATTATTTTTTTCTATTTAGATATAATTTTATATGAATTTTTTTAATGCGGTTCCTATCCACCGCACAAAAATAGATTTGACTTTTTTGCGTTCCGGCTTGATTTAAAAAAATATATCGGTTCGGTTCCTTTTTTTAGGAGTAATTAATTCTTAAATTTAATTGAAATATGATATTTTTTTGGACATATACCGAACTGAAATAAACCAATATATTCCGTGGCGGAATTCCCCCTAGGCGCATAAGGCGTGCACCCTCGGCCTCATTAATTTATGGGGCCTCAATATTTATTACAAAAATAATTAATAATTTAGCAGTAACGTTTCATAATATTTTTAACCATATGCACTGATTCAGGGGCTTAGATATCTTAATAGCTTAATATAAGCATCGGGACCCTCGCAGAGGCGGATTTAGCACTCGAGAGGCCCCAGGCGCAATTTAATTTTGAGGCCCCCCCATCTAAATGTTTTCACTACCCTTATATCCTTGAAATTTGATGTATGAAATCGAATTAAAAAAAATCAAGCTTGCTTAACACATTAGCGGACAGATTGTCAATAGCGGTCATTTTTTTTATTACGCGTGGGACACGAAATCAATTGCCGGATTTTTGTTTATCATGCCAGATCGTTTATCTTCGTCTATAATATGGGTTTTTCAAACTTTTTCGACAACTACCCCATGAAATTTGCAAAGCACCCTCACATTCCCATCATTATACCTGAAACTGAAGATGTCTTCCAATAAAAGTAAGTAAAATCCCCCGTGAAATATTTTAACTAATATTGTAAGCTAATATTTTCGTCTAAAACAATTTAAAAAAATAGGGTTTTCAATATTTTTGATCGAGCAGCACCGATTTAAATTCAATGCCCATAAATGGGGGGTCCCTAATACCGGAGACCTATCTGTTGCAGATACGTACTATTATTTACACAAAAAAGAACCCTTGTTCTTGGAAGCGTATTGTATTACTTTATTTTTCTACCTGACAGTGATAAACCACATATTGAATAGAAAAAAAAAAATCAATGGGAATCGAGGCCCTCTTAATTTTGGAAGCCCAAGGCGCGCGCCAATTGCGCCAAAGGGTAAATCCGTCACTGGACCCTAGGCAACTGTATATATTTTTCGGTTCGCTACATGTGTTTGTTCATTTATTTAGCTCTAGTTTTGTTTCCGACAAAATAACTATTTTTTAAATACAATTTTACAAAAATATGATGTTTTTAATGATGCAGAGCAGTGCCTCTCAAACTTTTCTATATTTAAAAATTTCTAATAAAATATTCATTGTATGAAAAAGTATAAAAAGCATTGATTTATGTATGGTAACAAGTTATATAATTAGGATTTCAATAATTTCAGTAATAAATCAATAGAATCTCAATGAAAATAATTATGTTTAGCTTCCTAATTAATGCCAATCGTCATAAAAATATGATTAATTGCTCGTCGTGCAATAAAAATCCATCGACGATAATTGAATAGTTGATTATTTGCACGTTTAATGGAGGCTGTCGATATTAAACGAGCATATCAACCACGTCATACATCACTGACGTTCATTTATTATCCACGATATGTTTGAGGATAATTTTACACATGCCATTCATCCAGAATTGACACTGCATTAAACACGAATCTGACAGAATCTAGAACAATTCGAAAACACGCAATTAGCGCCGACATCACGTATTATTTCTGGCGTCCAAGAAAAATATTTCGCCAATAATTGACAAGCACTAAACATTACGCTAATGTTCAATATCGAAATGAATGCAATGGAAAAACAAAGTAGACGTGTTATTGACACGTCTGTCAAAATTCAGACGTGAAATGAATTTCTCAAACCAGTAAAAAAAATAGATTAATTACGAACGAAACCTGGATAGCTTTGTTGTGAGTGCGATGACGTAAATCAACTACGAAATAAAATCAGTTTACATTGTTTATCGTCCATAAAGTGCTTGCGCGATTCAATCCGCCAATATAAATAAAACGTCAAATTATTTTTAAATTAAAGTAATCGATTATGAGAAATCAGTCCGCAGAGATTCCGGATAAATCGTGTATTGTCATTGTTTGTTTGCGGTAGATAAAATAATATGTGACTGTAAAACAAATAATGCGACGGATATCGTTCAGTAAATAAGTAAATATTTAAATAAAACATATATATTATTATATCAATGGATGGAGGTGATTTACCTTTTTTTCTATTATTTTTTAAATATTACGTTCTAAAATTTTTTTTTCAACCAAGTGGAAAGATGTCAAGGCCAACAATAGA
The DNA here is from genome assembly GCA_022495035.1 of Philopotamus ludificatus. Classification (NCBI taxonomy): domain Eukaryota; kingdom Metazoa; phylum Arthropoda; class Insecta; order Trichoptera; family Philopotamidae; genus Philopotamus; species Philopotamus ludificatus. Next base: position 6,408 of record JAGXCT010033605.1, on the reverse strand, counting down.
AGAAGCACACTTTTGACATTGTATGCTATTTTTGTGCGATCAAGGAATGAAGGCAAACGAAGCAGTGAAATAATTACCGGTACTTACGGGTCAACAGGGTTTAAAAAGATTAGAAATGGAATCTCAAAGGTGTCGCACGAAAAGTACGACCCCAAAAATTAGATGATGAGTTTTGCTATTACGTTAAAGCTATGGTTGTAAATTTTATGTTTCGGATAAAAAATGGAAGAGAGCAAGAGGATGTCCAGAAAAAAATTCTGTGCAATGGGGATAAGAAGACAGGCTGGTTGTGGATCAAAAATCCCTGCACGGGATTTAACGCCAAGGAAAAAACATTATTATGATTAGGAGAGCCGAAATATAATCAAAAAAAATTTTTTTCTACCAAGGGGGAAAGATGTCAAGGTCAACAATAGAAGAAGCACATTTACGTCATTGTATGCAATTTTTGTTCGATCAAGGAATGAAGGGAAACGAAGCAGTGAAAAAATTACCGATACTTACGGGGATATTCTTGAACTAAACAAGTGTCAACAGGGTTTAAAAAGATTAGTAATGGAATCTCAAAAGTGTCGCATGAAAAGGACGACCCCAAAAATTAGATGATGATATCCTGAAGGCGAGTGTAGATTCAGATCCTCGTTAAACAATTGGGGAATTATCATTGAAATTGGCTGTCCATGGTCAACAGTTCAGGATCATCTTCGTCGCTTAGGAAAATTCCCAACGGCGTACCATCGTCTTGTCTCGGTATGTAGCCGATCCGTTTTTGCGGCGAATTGCAACTGGAGATCTTCAACGGCATCGGTTCTTCCAGTTGACCTTGAAATCTAGCTGAGGGCCGTTAATTTTTGCTTGAAAAAAAACAGCACCGTTGTCGTTGGCGCCACTACAATTTGTCCACTCGAGGGCGAATTTTTGGCAAATCCAAAATCACGCGTCCGCGAATCGGCTCTTAACCAGTGGTAGGAGAGGTGGGATTCCTCCCCCAAAGGGCGGACTCACTATCTCTTCTTTCGCGAAAACCAGGCTAAATTGTGGCTGGTTCTTCCCAGACTTCTGGGTCAGTCAATTCCTGACTGGCCACGGTAATTTGAAGGCTAAACATAAAGAGTTTAAAATTGTAGCATCTCCACACTGTTGGTGTAGGTACGTCTGTCAAGATTACAGTCACGTTCTGTCGTCCTGTCCTTACCAGGACGCTACGCGTCAGGACCTACTCTATACTGTCTGATGCGGCATCTCCCCTACTGGTCTCCGGGTGGAGGGCCCTATCAAACACACGGACTTGGACTTTCAGAGAGTTGTGCAAGGCTAATTTTCCTCTCTCGTCTCCCTTTTCTTAAGAAATTTTAGTATTATATTTTAACATCACGCATTTCAAGAAAAAAAACTGCATTTGTTGCACCGATTGATCCGGCCCCAAGTCAGTATATGCGGCATGGGTGGATGGCAAGGGATGGAACTGTGTCGGACCGGTCTGACACAGCTTCATCCTAGGTACAAGAGTATATGCTTCATAACTCTGTGCAATGGATTCACCTCCTCGTGGTGCCAGAGGCAAGTACGGACCTGAGCCGTCGGGGACCATCCTAGAGCAAACTGGCTCTGGGAAGCCCCCGCGAGTTGACATACTAGACTGGTTACTGCGGCTTTGGGTTCGGAAACTAACGGACTACTTCGACGAGGATCTTCCATCGAAGGACGGCGCGTCGTTGGGTGCTTTCTACGCGGGTGACTCTTGTCTATTATCCGTAAGGGATGTGCAAACGATCTCTCAAGTCTGATGCAAATTTAATGTTGACAGCATATCACGGCGGCTCACGTGGACATCCCTAACTTTAGAGTAAGGGATGAAGTTTGCGGAAGTGGCAATTCGGCACAATTCTGTTCATTTGCAAGCCTTGCAGGTTTGAGGATAGCGGCGAGGGAATTGTTCCTTCATTCCGTGACGTAAAGCCGACGAATATCGCAAGTGTACATGCAGATCGATGTGCCGACCTTACACTGTCCTCCTTCTTCCTGGTTCACCAGGTTTACCAAATCAGCACCCGCATGGGGTGAGTTTGGTATGGTAGAGCCCTTTTTATATGATTAATAATTTGATCTATATTATAGATTTTTTAACAAATCAATATGACACGTTTCACTCGCACTCGGCACATCGTACCAGATGCGAGCGAGAGAAAATTATTAGCTATCTATCAATATATGCTTTATAATTGTAGCTGGTTCTTCCCAGATTTCTGGGTCAGTCGATTCCTGACCCAGAAATTCAATCACCCTGTGTACAAAAGAACTATACAAGAATTCTGTACTAGAAAAACAATGACTTTCTTCCGGAGAAGTACCCGTTCCGACTCCTCGACCATCACTAACAATAAAGAAGATCCTTGTTTGTGTGTGGTGGGATTTTTCTGGAATTATACACTTGTATAGACAGTGTATTGTGAACAACTCGAGCGAATGAAACAAGAGCTCATGAACAAACTATCTACTTTGGTCAATAACAAAAAAGGATCCTTCAATACGATAACGCGCTCCAAAAATAACACAAGAAAAAATAAGGGAGCTTTTAACTCATTTACCCTATTCACCTGAACTTCTAACTCATCCACCCTATTCACCGGATCTCGTGTCGTCGGATTGCCACTTTTTTAGATGTTGGAGAAGTGAACACGCACTTGGAAAAGTTTACAAATGAAAATTCGAAGGACTTTTTTAAAAAGGGAATCGAACAACTGCCTTTACATTGGGAAAAAGTGTTAGAAAATGATGGAAATTATATAAACCTCCAATATATAAACTCTTCCATATAAATTCCTGAATTATTTGGTCCAAGAAAAAGACTATTACTACATTATTTGATTTGTAGATACGATCTAATATTCCCAATAAAATATTATTCATTTTTGAATACCAAATATTTTATTTGTTATATATAGTAGAGAAGATAAAGAAGAAATTTCTTAGGTATCTCTACATGAGAAAGTTTGGATTTTACCCAAGTTTATACCCCAGCGCATGGGTGCAGAGCTGCCTGGGGTATGTAACTCTCAAGAAAAGAAGATCGATTTACTTGGCAAAGCACTTCTTCAAGCTTTTGGTTGGCGCAGTACATAACC
>JAGXCT010033604.1:30903-51414 GCA_022495035.1 Philopotamus ludificatus | reverse complement strand
TTTCTGGTTTGCCTTTATTCCTTGATCAAACAAAAATAGCATAAAATAACTTAAGTGTGCTTCTTCTATTGTTGTCCTTGACATCTTTCCCCCTTTTGGAGAAAAAAAAAATAACCGAAAAATCAAATTTACAACCATAATTTTAACGTAATAACAAAACTTATGTGTTTGCGGAGCCGTGTCTCGACACAAACCAACTGTGAATAAGCTTATCGAAGAAATTTTGATTACTTTTCGGTCCTCCTAATATATGGTAAAAATAATGCGATTTTTTGACATTTAAAAACAAGGATTATTCAAAGAATAAAAATAGTTTTATTTTATGATATGCTACATGAATTAACTAATCAATATGACACGTAAATGACAGCGCTCATGGCTATGTCTCGCGATGTGAGCGAGAAAAAACATCGCGCGCGTAGTAACAGCAGCATAAAAATATATTTTTGTATATTTTTTTTCGCAATTGCACACAATGACTATTTATAATATTTATTCTTCAGACTTTTCTAGACGAATAGAGAAACTTTGTGACATGTATGATTTATATTAAGAGTTATTCGAGAAAAATCAAACACTTGAATACATAATGGAACCCCGAATCCAGGAATTCCTAATTGTACACTAAAGGAAAAACTAAACCTAAATTCGAAGTCATATATATTATTAAAAATAAAAATTCTGTGGTGTGTTGCATGTTGATTGTTGCGTGTCGCATACGGTACGGCTGTGTCATTACAAATTTTAACCCTAATAATTCCCCAATAACGATTATATTTACTGTACTGCTTATTTGCGAGCCGTGCCTTTTACCAACGTCGTCTATTGCGATTTTGTATTATTATCGTCGGTTTAATAGCACTGCGCGAAAACGTTGCCATAAAAATAAAATCAGACGTCTATAACAGTCATGACATGTTGCCTTAACGCTCAAATGAAAAATTCGCAGAAATAATAATTTCTCTCGAGTTTAGGGGCGCGAGAATAATATTCTATTATAATTTATTAATAAATAAATTATGATAAATCATTGCGATAATTTACCCGACCACAATTTGGAAAGCCCAGAGATCCAATTTGAATACAGGATTGTGAGTGAATCTTCTAAATTATTCAACGAGAGAGTCTTCTCATACAGTTCAAATATATTAACCCGTATGGTGAGCGATGGGAATTAACGGCACTATTAATCAAATATGCTCCGTATCCGCGTAATTGATATTGACTGACGGGCACGGAAGGGTTAACGCGTGATTTCGGCGCGAACAATGTCTCATAATTATTATAAATATTCTCCTAAAACATCACCAATGACCGATCCGTCACGGCGGCACGAAACCAACGGCTCTGGCCGATGGGGTCTATTCTGTATGAAAATAGTCCCCAAACATTTCAAGTTAACCTAGCCGCGGCCATGGGGTCTATTTATGACTCCAAGTTTTTCTCGAATAACTCTTTTAAATCCGATATATCAGAAATCCAACATATCGGATTTGTCTACATTAGCGAGAATTGCCGGATCCGACGGATCTGACATCGTAGTATCCAATACATTTAAAACCGTCTCTAGGGTAATTGCTTCAGGGGTATATAACATTTTGATACAACACGTGCAACGCATACAACACCGTCGCTACAGTATATTTATAAATCAAACAACACATTTTTACTTTTTAATTATTAATTTAAAAATCGTGGTATTTCTGGAGAAAAAACATGATTGTTTTACAATGGCACGGGTGCGATGCGAGAAAAACATCCCGTATGTGCAAGTCCGAGCGAGAAAAAATATCGTGCTGTGCAAGGATGAAAACCGATTCGGGAGCGGGCCTCAGCCGAGACGGACCGTCGCTCTGTTCGCACGTAACCTTGCGTCGCATCAATTAGTAGATAAATTCAAAATTGGATCGATATTTTAGATTTTTCTACTAATATATACAGTAATAATAACGCGTGTTCCGATAACGCGAATTTCAAAATAAATCGCGGCAGCCCCTCTAATAACGCAAGCGCATTCTATTCATGCATAGCTCGACCGCAAACTCTATGCCGTTTGGCTGGGTGCGCCTGTGTGTTGATCTCGCTCGCACATATATATGTCCTCATGTGTGCGAGTGTTGGGATGTTGATGTAGTCAATGAGCCACGGATGGCTTTGTGTATGTCGGCGATCGCATACATGACAACCGAATATTTCATTCATCTAAGATTCATAATTTTTTTCACATTGTTCTTAGTTATGGCAAATTTATATTTGTAACGCGTTGTTCCAATAACACGGTCCCAACATTCGCGTTATCGGGGGTATTACTGTATCATGAATAACTAATTTTATTCATATTATAATCCATTTTTTTTAAATGTAAAATAATACCTTGTCAATTGTTTTAAAAATGGATTTTTCTAAGAATAAAAGTAGTTATTCATGATCTGCTTCATAATTTGGTGGGTATTTTGGATTTTTTTACTAATCAATATGACGTGTAAGCGACGTGCGAATTCGACGATGTTTAACCGCGACTGAGACACGCTCCCGGCTCGGCGCATGTGGTTTCTCCACTTGCACAGCACGATATTTTTTCTTGCTCGCACTCGCGCGATTTTTTTCTCGCAACAATATCGTTGTTTTATATTTTTTTCTGCAATTGCGGACAATAAAGGTTTTTTAGACAAATACAAAAAGTTTGTGACATGTAGGATTTAACTTAGGGTTTTAAATAGACCCCATCGCCATGGCTAGGTTAATATGATTTCGATATTTTTGCCGCTCCAGATCATTTCTCCGGTCATAAAATTTTAATGGCAGTTTGTATATTGTACGTTTTAAATTTATGGCGAATGAATATGGTATCTGCGGATTGAGTTTTGCGGTAAGGAACTCCGTATACATAGACGAACCCATAGAAATACACGCTGTGTACGGAATAATAAAATTTAATGGAATATAGAAGAGATAATGTTATCATATCAACTACCATTTTAAAACAGCAGCCGTTAAACATTTATAATGCCGTCGTTATTATCAGCGATGTTCAAACAATGAACGCTGTTTGTTATGCGATCAGATACGGCGGATCTCTATTTGTATCGTGTTAATATGTACTTCATTGCCATTATATTTTTAACAATATCAGCGTATTGTAAACCAATTTTATCGTCTATAATTCTCAGTTGACGTTTATCAAATAACGTGGAGAAATGTGCATCATCTTGTTATTGAGATCATTAGCATTTGTAATCGGATCACTGGAATTTTAAAAGCTTTGACATTGCCTTGTACAAAGAATCTTGTTTCATCATAACATTACTCGTTAATCATCTTATTACACATGTATTTAAAATTAACCTTAGGTGACATTATGTGTTATCGTTATTTAACCTTTTCGACTCTGGATATCTTTGTATTTTTATTGGCAAAATAGATAAGAAACTTCTATAGGGATAATCTGATATAAATAATTAAAAAAAAACGTGAGAAAAGGATAAATAATAATTCCACTACATTCTATTTTTTTATTCTCAACAATAACAGTGAAAAACGAAAATTCCGTCAATATTTAATTAAATCTTGTACATAAATTAGAACCAATGATGAAATGATAAGTTAGAAAATATGTTCCAATCTAAACCAGGGCTGGAAAACGGAACGGAACGGTATAGAACAGTGGCGGCTCACGAGTGAAATATTTGGGAGTTCTGCGGAAGATTAAAAAAATAATATTTCAAAAGTATGGACCGTGCGAGACTGCTCGGAGCCGCAGTGCAACACAGCGCTTAGCGACGAGACCCGCCCCCTCCCCCCACTGCCCTGCATTCAGAAGGATATGTGTACGAACCGCCCTTGTTGGAACAATTATTTATAATGGTACTAAATTCATCGTCAACTTTGAAAATCATTCTTTAGTTGGATTTACAGATAACGAAAGTTTTCATAAATCGATTTTTTTTGTATCTGATCCCCCTGTCAGAAAGAAATATTTATAATCGCGTATTTTATAATCTAATATTCGGGTACAGTTTGTGTCTGGACACGCTGAAGAAAATTTGTATGTGAGCTTTTTTTCTTAGAACTATTGCATAGCTCTGTTTATGAGTAATGATTTTTTTAAGATAATCATCAACTCAAGGGTGAACTAAAAATGGTCGAAGAACAAATGTTTGCTACATTTTTCGACCTTGATTCGCTTGAATGTCATTAAGGCCATTAAAGCTATTAAATAAATTTATTGTTGAATTGCTTAAAGCATATAGATGTCAATTTATGTTTCAAAGGTTTATATCAGGAAATAGATATCTACGAAATACACCTGAATCTAGACTACCTTCTAAATTTGATTCGATAAAACATTGAGGAATTATTGCAGAGACTCAAATCTCCATGGTCCATTGCAGTCACATTTGCAACCCATTGGTAAACAAATAGAAAGGGAATTTGGACACTGCACGTACCATCCGAAAATAACAAAGAAGAGCAGAGAAACACATGCAATTATTTGTTGTCAATGTGAAGAATTCGACCCTTTTTACATCAAATTATAAGTGGTGATAAGAAATAGATCGGTCACATTAACACTTTCGTGGCCGGTGATGCATATGTTGCATCATCACTGGTTCGATCATTGCCGGCCGCATGATGTCACATATGCATCATGATCGCGCCAACCGTTTATAGCCGGCGATCTAGCATACACATCTGAACAATACAGTGAATGAATTTTTATATCTGCAAATGCTAATGCTACATCTATTTGAAGTAATACGTTCAATAGCGTAAGTTTTTGGTCATTTGATGCGGCCACGATAGTTTTAACATAAGTCGAAAAAGGCAATGGATTTCTTTGAATCAAACTACCGTTTCGACCCATAAGTCTGGTTTGATCCTAAGAAAAGTTATTTTGTGAATATTGTCTTATTAGATATTTCGCATTTCTAATTAGAAAAAATGAGCGTCTAAAATAATTTAAAAAATCTATTAACCCTTAGCTTTTTAATAGACATATATCTATCAACAAGCTTTCATGTCCCCTTCATTTAAAAAAATATTTTAGGATAAATTACGAGCCACGAATATACTGTCTTCACACTTTCATCAAAAATACATTTATTTACTCGTAAGACTGCTTTCAAGGGGAGAAACATGCGTCAAGACTATGGAATATCCTTTAACACCTTAACATATTTTTTTGTAGAACGTAGAAAGTATGAGGGGATTATGCGAATGTGGATTATCGCGCAGTGTAACACAAAAACCTCAGCGAGCTGAAGCTTAAGTATCGATTAAAATACAAAGGATTGGTATTTAAATTATCCTGTCTTTTTTAACAGTTTGGTAAATAACACATAAGCCTTATACAGGTTTATACGTCAAATACATTATATTGAAAATCAAATTTACCCCTTTTTAATAGATATTTCAATAGAAAATGGGTCGATTTGATTTGTAGAAGGGTTTATTTGACGTAAAAAACCTGTATAGAGCCGTGGAAACGCGTTGTAGAAACCAGCCATATAAAAAACTAGGCACCCATACAATATTTGGAGTTTTTGTAAATAGAACGAGATCAATACAATTTTTCATTCCAATATTAGGGGGACCGAAAAGTGATCATTATGTCTTCGATGAACTCATTCACAGTTAGTTTGTGTTGAGACGCGGTCCCGCAAATACGTTTTGTTATTACGTTAAAGCTATGGTTGTAAATTCTATTTTTTGGTTATTTTTTTTTTGTTTAGATGCCAAGGCCAACAATAGAAGAAGCACTCTTACGTTATTGTATGCTATTTTTGTTTGATCAAGGAATGAAGACAAACGAGGCAGTGAAAAACATACAGATACTTACAGGGATATTCTGAAACTAAACTAAAGTGTCATCGGTGGTTTAAAAAGTTTAAGAATTGAAATAGGAATCTCAAGATGTCTCACGAAAAGGACGACCCCAAAAATTACATGATGATATTCTGAAGGCATAGTGGATTAAGATCCTCGTCAAACAATTGAGAAATTATTATTGAAGATTGGCTGTCCATGGTCTACAGTTCAGGATCATCTTCGTCACATTAAAAAAATGTAAAATGTAAATTGTCTCTTTTGTCTCGGTATGAAGCCGATCCGTTTTTGCGGCGAATTGTAACTGGAGATGAGAAGTGGGTGCTATACAATAATCCTGTTCGAAAAAAGCAATGACTTTCTTCCAGAGAAGTACCTGTTCCGACCCCTCGACTATCACTAACAATAAGAAAGGTCCTTGTTTATGTGTGGTGGGATTTTTATGGAATTATACACTATGAATTTCTTGAACCTGGGCAGACCGTTACAGCGACAGTGCATTGTGAACAATTGGAGCAAATGAAACAAGAGCTCATAAAGAACAATCTGTTTTAGTCAATAACAAAAAAAATACACTTCAACGCGATAACACGAAGCCTCATGCTGCAAAAATAGCACAGGAAAAAATAAGGGAGATTGGATTGGATCTATTAACTCATCTACCCTATTCACCGGATCTATGACCGTCGGATTACCATCTTTTCAAATCGTTAGAGCATACATTAAGAGGTAAAAAAAAAAATAATGGTAGAGAAGTGAAAACGCACTTGGAAAAGTTTTTCAATGAAAAATCGAATGAAACGTTTTCGTGGAAAACGGCGATCTAGACGCCACTCTATAGTAAGAAGCGCTATAGAAGGGTTGACAGTGTTAACTAAACCTATGGAATGTGTGATGTTTTTTTCATCATTTAAGATAAAATCTAGCATATGTGATATAAATTATGATCTCAATTGCCGAGAAAATTGAAAAATTTCTGGAATTAATGACCAAACTTGCTCCGGAGGCTGCCACCACTCCATTGGCGGCGAAGAGACATCAATGCGTGCAAAACGAGCGTGTCCCTGTTTCATTACATTCACATCACTTTGTCCCGGAAGGAGAACGCATTTATTTTTATAACGGTCATCAAAAATACATTTGGGGTAACGCCATTACACAGTTGCTACCAGCCCCCCATCGAGGTACAATATTAAAACAAATCTGTCTTATTTAAAAACAATCGACGGTGGCGTAATCGCCGTATAGTAAAAATAATAAATAATAATAATACAACATCTAAGATTGTCGAGTTGAGAGAGAGGACGCCGCGTTGAATATTTTAAATGGAGCCAAATGCAGATTCGTCATGGAGGCCGGAATCGACGAGGGCCGTGAATGAAATTGAATGCCTCGTAATCTCCACAGAGTGAGAGGATGATGAATGTGATTGACGATGGCGATCGCCGGGACGTTGGGCCACATAACAATTCGGATTTAACGCCGCGGTATCGCGTCGCGGGCATCGATACTCGCGCCATAGCGATATTTCGGCGTGAACGAATTCGAAATATTTATTTTTGCTGCACCGGATGCATGTCTGTTGCATACCTTACACCAAAGTAATTTAAATATTTTTGCATTCTTCGGCAATTTCAAAAATAAACTCATCGCGCCGTGCATGAATCAGCGGTTAAAAAAGATCTCTCCATTTGTGCGAGTGATTTTTTCAACGTGTAAATAAATACACACGTATAAATAAAATACCAGTAAGTTAAATACATTTCTATATGATAATAAATTACGAAATTAAATCAAATATATAAAACTAAATGCAATCAGATAAATCTATGGGTTTCACGATCTCGAATTTTATTGTCAGGTCAACGTTATATTTATTAAACTATCCAATCTTAAAAATGATACTTTAACCTTACAACAACAATTTAGACAAAGTCTTTATTAATAAATGATCAAATTATTCAACAGGAAGTAAATATGCATTAAATATGTAGGCGTGTGAATAAAGTTCTTTGAATGAGAAGTTAATTTTTTTTCTAATGATGACGGTGTTGAAAGCTACTTTATACTAATTATAATGAAAAAACTGTAGGAACCACCATAATACCATGTACAGTCAGTTCTCGACTTGCACGATTTCGTATAAAGATGAAAGTTACAAAAGCAGTGAACAATGATATTAAAAGAACAAAAGAAAGGAGTTTAAATCTATTTATCTTTTTACTTTCACCTATCCTTTGAAACTAAAACGTATTATTTGCCAAAAATGCTCAATTTTGAGCTTTCCTAGACTTCGGAACCGGTTAATTGCGTAAATCGAGGGCAAGCTGTATTATTATATTTAAGTTAACGTTAACAGATGCTTGATAATATTAATAATTTATATAATAATATATAATATTTTTTCGGAGATAAAAGAGAATAACTAGTTTATTGGCATATCTATCAAAATTTTAACAATTTGCATATATTATATTTTTAAGTAGTTTTTATACACATTATTCTTTGTTCCAAAATGTGAAAAACATCAATTAAATTATTTATCAAAAGCACAATTAAAAATTTAAACCTTTTTAATTTGTTTATAGGAGTACAGGTTTTTTACGTCAAATACGCCCTTTTGCAAATTAAATACACCCTTTTATATAGACATATCAATAGAAAATGGGTCAATTTGATTTGCAAATATGTGTATTTGAAATGCAAGGGGGTGTATTTGATTTGAAAAAGGGTGTATATTTGACGTAAAAAACCTGTATATCATTATTAAAATAAACGTGCTTAAATATAATAATCACTATATATAGCGGGCATCTTATAATTTGAAAAATCTGGAGTCCAAAAAATTATTTACGCGTTTGGAATTGGAATTGAGTTGAATAATTTTATTGATACCAGCCCTAACTTATAGATTTGTTTATGAGAGGGAAAAATCACAGCGACTTACATTATAATTGAATTTCTTACTGATCTACTTATATACTACTACATATAAAATAAAACATGGAAACAAAAAAAATCACTGCTATTGTATGTAAGGGATTAATATAATTAATGTTGTGAAAACATGAAGACTACATAGTAATATAATGGAACTAATAATTAAAATTAAAAAAAAAAAGTTTTAAGCATTTGCTGTAGTTTCTACATTCAAAAATTTTAAAGATTATGTTAGAAATTCTCTTAGGTCAGTAAATTTAAATATATTACAGGCATAGATTTTTTTTTAAACGGTCTCAACTCCCATATTATATTTAAAATATATTTAAAAAGTAGGGTAAGGTAAAAATACTAAATAATACCACTAATAAAATAAATGAAAATCGTCACGTGGCTCGTAGAAGCTGTGAGTGAGCTACAGTGATTCAGTATGACTGCACCGAATCGCAGCGCGCAATGGTTCTTAGCTCTTAGCGATTAGACCCCCCCCCCGCACTCCGCTACACGGCGCCGACAACGCTAAGCAGCAGGCAGTGCTCTTTCTTCACATCGCACGAAGTAACACTTTTATATTTATATACAAATTATATTTATAATTTCGTATACATGATACACAATCAATTGACATATATATTGATATATTTTTACGAACCGCCCCAGATTATACATTCCTTGAAATTCAGCCAAACACATCTACAGAATCCGTTGTAATTTTAAAGACCCGTCTGGATCAAAGGTGAGAAAATTCTATTCCATCCCCTGTTGCATTAAAGCAGGTGTTAGTTTATAAATTTAACCATTTCGATTACTTTTTAACCCATTGGTTAACTACTGTGAAATAACACCGGCACGTAATAATCGTTGGAATCGTGTTGGAACAAATTATTCGTGTAATTAAAATATATGAGAATTTATATTCATATTCTAAAAAACTAATCAAGCTTCGATAACTATTAAAACGTTAGATTCGTAACTGTGACATAAAAAAGTTTGAAGTCCCCTAAAAAACCCTATACGCTTATAGTCTAATATTTTTGTGTTCTAATTGTAGTGCTCGCGAAATGATGTTAAGGTTAATTTGATGGGATATGCACATACATTGCGGGGCTTGTCTGGGAGCCGATTTCACCTCATAGCCAGAGGGACTTAATTTGAAAAGCCGAAATCTGAAGGAGGTATATACGCATTAGATTTTAAATTAATATCAAGAAACTGGCTCACCGTGCGCATTGTTATACACGTAATACGATACATAAAGTTGGCGTGGGCAAAAAGGGATAATTAAGGTTCACCTTGGCTCGGGAGCAACGAGACAGAAATAAAAAGGAATCCCAATTTGGTTAAAATTATTGTGTCAAAGCGGCGGCGTACCTGCCCACACAGCCGAGCACCGGGACAACAAGGAGTTACGTAACCAGTCGCAGCTGAAGATGATGAGGAAGCGGACAAGTAATCAAATGACCGGCTGAGACAATTGAAAGTTATTGGGATCGCGTGTCCCATCGGCCTAATGATGGGATCTTGCTAAATACTGAGAGACGCGCATGCGCCCACGCTATGCGATACGTGCGACCTTATTCGGGCTAAGCTTAGGGACAAGGTCGATCGGACTATTTGCGAGAGGGTCCATTTCTGAAAACTATCGTTTCGAAAATCGAGTCGTTTCAGAAATCATGACATAACACGGCGGCATTGTGCGCACGTACGCGCGTATGTACAGTCAGCGGTTCGATTGTACAGTGAGCGCCGATACTGAAAAAAAAGTGTAAGGGAGGTCGATGAATAAAGAAAGGGTCGCCGCAGTCAGAAAACAAAGTAATACAGAGTCTGGAGCGCACGCATACAGGGTGTTTGCAGAGTCGCGGCACGTCCAGGTCAACCGGGAGCCGGGGGTCATTTTTTATTCAAACCTTTGCTTCGGTGTCACGTTGATACTTAGGACTGTACTTACGGCCCACGATCGCCGGGGTTCCCGGTGCGTACGTGGCGCGAATCCCTTTAATTATTTATTAGCGCAGGAATCGAAATCACGGACGGAATCGATGCCGCGCGATGCATCGAGTTCGCGGGAGAATAGAATCGCGCTCGCGCACAGTGGGGTGAATCATAAATTTCACAGCCATAAAAGCTTTTTACGAAAATTCGAATTCAGAAGAAAAAAATGGATAAGATTTTTTTTTAATACAATGTTCTGAAGTTTAATTGAAATATTATCGTAGTATAAAATTTTACAGTTTTTAATTGCATATTAATGTTATATACAGGGGCGACTCTTTCATACGAATTGCGGAGCTGCAGCACCCCCAAGCAAGTTGGGGAAAAAATATTTTTATACGTGTCTATTGATCAGTGCTACCAGCGTCGGGTATTGGACGGATGCGGGCCGGTAGCGGTATACGGGGGGAGTCTCGCCGCTAATCGCCGTGTCGCGCTGTGACTCGGAGCAGTAATACTGACTCAATGTAGCGCAGTTATACTGACTCACAGCTTGTCACTTATTTTATTATTGTTAATATTATTTAGTATTTTTACCACAACTTATTTTTTATATTTCACAATCATGATTTTCAGGCCAATTCGGTGACGTATGTGCTACACGAGGTGACCGTAGCATCCGGTCGGCATCCGGTCGTAAATTAAATACGAATTGTCCCAACCTTGTCTGATTATTATTGTTACAAACTGCGCGTTGATGGCTCGAGTCCTGAGCGTATGGCTGGCGACCAGACTTGTATTTGAAGAACCAAGATATCCTAGAGGACGACCGTCACAGTCCTGACATCAGGATTGAAACGGACATGTCTTTGCTGGAGATCGCGTAGTGTCTTCTAGGTGGCAAAGGCTTGCTTCAGGGTTAAAAGGCCACTTAAATTAAATAATATGAACGAAATACACTGTTTTCATTTTTAATATTCCGCAACACCCCCAAATATTTTATCCACGAGCCACTGGTTATATCATCATCATCATCATTTACTAGCACCAAGACTCTAACTCGCTGAGGGTATGGGCCATACCAAACTTTCGAATGACAGTCGAGGACAAAGGAACCTGAGTTTCACACGAGACGTGAGTGCTCCCTTTTCGTGTCCATACCGCGGGAACCCGAGCCGTCTCGGTATGCGGTTTTTTGTAAAGAGTTTCCCTCTCTTGGCCATTGCTGGCATTGGATGTACATCTTTTACCTTGTTGGTATCGGATTTTACCCTCTCGACTGTGTCCAGGTAAGCATGATGAGGTTTGTCTCGGTATTCGTTTATTCTCTTCACTAAGGCGTTATCTGCTTATAACGAGTCACGAGTGACAAGTAGCGAGCGACCACACAACACACCTATATAGATATACACAGGCATACATATGCACATCTGCCCAAAACGAGTCTCAAGTAGCCGGTCGCAAGTGATTATTAGCTCTGTTGGGCAATAGCAATCCTTTCATCATGGGAAAGACCTCTTCAGAGTGGGGTCCCCTAGAAAGAAGGAAGAGGAGCGAAAGTATCGAGACTAGACCAATTATTGGTCAATAGATTAGGGTTTTCCTTCCCAGGGTATACTGGCTCTGTGGTGAGAAATCCGTTAGACACCAGATTTATTTATGCATATAAGGATATGCGTACATATTTTTTCAGGGATGCACTATTTTGATTAAAGAAGATGCTGACCATCTATTATAATGGTATGGTAGATAAGTATCTTTCATTCCGATATTTTATATTCTTCTTTTTTTTCAACAAAGTTCAACTTGGCGGCGGTAGGGGTTGTGAGGTGATGAATAGATATTCTTAATCCCTGTGTTATTCGTAGACTAGTAATGGAGGGTGACCAAGAGAGTGGCCGTCGTATTGTAAATATACCATATTAAATAGTATATAATTTTCAAAAATATATAAAAAGTTCGCAATTAAATTGATAAATTTTCCAATTTTTTGAAAAAACTTTATGAATGTATTTGGCTGGATTTTTAAATGTGAGCACAGTTTGTCCGGGTAAAACTAATTATGCCAATAGAGAGAAAATATATTAATTATTAAAGGCAATAAGAAAAATGTTGCCATTTTAATGCACTTTTTGAGTATTTGCATTTTTAATCACGCTAGGACAAAAAAAAGCGAGCGACATATTTGCGGAGCATCAAATTCAATTGAGTATATCTGTACGATTTTTGATTGAACATTCATGTAATATATACCACAATAAATGGTATTTCATATATTTTTAATAATATATAAATATTTAGCAATTAAATTAATAATAATAGGATGTTCATTTTAGCCAAAGGTTTATTTGAAGAAGTTTTTGAATAATTAACAACTAATTTATGTATCATGAAATATTGTATTTTTTTGGGGTCTGTAGTTAATAAAAATATTGTTTCTCAGTTAATACATAACGCAGGTAAATTAATATACAAAATAATAATATATAGTAATAATAATAATACAATAATATACAGGATAATTCATGATTCACCTCATTGTGTTGCGGTTTCTTTCAACACAAAACAGGACACATTCAGAGGTCCTATAAAATCATCGTGTAAATAAAATCCGATAACACACAATATAAACTGAATTTAAATCATCCATTGCAAATTTCTTATATTTATTTTAAGTGGCTTAATAACCCTTAGGCGGGTCTTTGCCACCTGGAGGACACCAACCATGATGTCATGACTGTGACGGATGCTCTCCAGGTTATCTTGGCTCTTCGAATACGGGTCAGGTCGCCAGCCATAAGCCCGGGAGCCGAGCTGTTACGTGTGGATTGTAACAATAATAATCAGACGAGGTTAGGGCCAATTCGTATTTAATTTACGGTCTGATCGGGTGCTACGGCCACCTCCGGTAGCACACACGTCACTGAATTGGCCTGAATAGCGGCCTGGCTCCTCATAGCTCCGTAGAATCTACAAAACCATGATTGTGCCCAAACGCTATCGCCACCACGTCTGATACCGGTACGCGACAACACTCGACTTTCGACACTCGACAGATACGTACTGTGTATATTTGTTCGCCATCCAATTTTTATATAAATTTAGTGATAAACGGTACATTGGATGACATATGGGATTGAGTCGTTCCAACCCACATATATTTATTTAGATCTTTTTTTCGATCTTTCTAAGAAATGGAGCATATACAATACCATTGGATAAGATATGGGATAACATTAACCTATTCGTTTATATTTTTTTTCAGCAACAGACGTTCGTACTGTATCGACTACCTGCTTTCTATTGACCGGGCCTTTTTTTCTCTCCCAATACAATTTTTAATCCTATGTAGCTGTTCTTGGGAATGGATTCTATTCCGGTTTTGGGTTTCCCCATTACGCGACATTGTATTATTTTATCATAAAATAGTTTGGGGTTTATTTATGTTTTTATTTAGCACTTTATCTTGGGTTATTCATGGCTTTTGTTCGCGGTTTATCATGAAAAGTCACATTTGTGTGTCATGTGTGTGTTACTAATGATTCTGAATAATCGTATAATATTATTTAAAATTTATAAATAATTTTAAATGTATAAAAAATATTGCGTCAGTGTCTTCAGAGACTATTTCGATGATAGAATCCATATGGTTTTTTGGAGATTTTAATAAAAATGACGCTAAATTTAGCACTTTAAATGATCGACGTTAAAGTTCATTAGCAACACTTAATATTGTGGGAATCCAGTTAATAGTGAATGATATATAAACAGCATTTTTGGATAACACGTAAGTTTTTACATCCTGTGTGCTTATAGATAATTATATATAGTTGTAAATAGGTTAATTTTTAACATTTATAGCCCAGAAAATGTCTCGAGCTAGGAAGATCTCCACTGTCAATGCATTTGAAAGCAATGATGTTAGGTTAGGTTAGGCTAATTTGAGTGTTAAGTTAGGTTAGGCTAGGTTAGGTTAGGTTGCCAGGCTGCCAGGCTGGGCTGGGCTGGGCTGCTGGGCTGGGTTGGGCTGGGCTGGGCTGGCTAGGTTAGGTTGCATGAGTAAATTAGATGAGATATTAGAACGACTGGAGTTATCTGAAGAAAAACATTTCATTGCATTTAGTAAAAAAGATACCAACGTACTTCTTTTCTAAATGCAATTTTTCTGGAGAGATAAACGTATTGTAACAATACTAAGTACGAAGTATACATCATCATCCCAATCAGTGAGAAGGAGAGTCAGAAGATCTCAACCTACTACCCAACCTAAACTTGCTGAAAATGAAACTGAATGCGAGAAAAAAAAGAAGGTAGAAAACCCCTAAGCCATAAGAAATTTGACAGAGATTGTTGATGAGTTATTTGGAAATTTTCAAAGCCGAGAAATTAAACCAGCGCGTGCATCAACAAGTGATCAGAAACAGAGATTGGATGGTGCTCCCCTATCATATAAGATGCCACAAAATACAAAGACTGTTTGGTATGTTCTGATCGCAACATACCTGGAAAAGAAGAAGAACAACATTTTTTGCGATATGCAAGGGAAAGCGAAACCCAGGATGAAATAGATCTTCATCCTAGAGAATGTTTTAAAATATATCACACTACAATTTTTTTTTAATTTGATTCAATAAATAAACATCTTAACAATAAAATAAATTTACTTTTTAAAACAAAAAACATGTTTTACCCAATTTGTACAAAATTATCTTTTTTTATTTTGGAGAAAATTTCAAAAATTGCTTGAGCTGGTACAACTTTTTGAAAAAACCTTTGGAGTGCAAAGGGTTAACAGTAAACCGCCAGAGTTTTACGAAAATGGAACTAAAAAGTTGCCTATGTTATAAAGGAAGATCATAGACAATGAGGAAAATTATATAACATAGTAATATGGTAAAGATGTCATTTCTTTCCGTTTTATCTAATATGATGGATAGATAGCGATTATATGGAATCAAGTGCGAATGACATATTCCAGGAGCTTGAGTGCATTAAAAAAAAATATTTATGTTAGTTTTCGTCTTGTGTCCTGACAGATTTATTCCACGAATCGTTCACTTCAAAAACATAACATGGAAATTTGTAAGATGCCATCTCCCCACGCATACTTAAATGTGTCAATGTCTTAAGAATATAATTTATATCCACTTGACTCTTACATGGCGGCCCACAATCTTCCGGAGTGGAAGCGATAAATTTACCGGAGGTAAAAAAAATAAATGGTTGACCTCACCCGAAATGTTTCACGGTCACCCCAGGCATCACATATCTTAATTTCGAGAAATGCGCGACTCGTATTAACCCCTAGGGTGCCGTTGGCCACCACTATAATTTCAATAGAACAAATATAAATGGATTGCGGAATAAAAATCGAAGAGATGACCTCTGACCCGATCGTGAATACGCACACGCCATTATTCATAGTTTATGAGGTGGCTTCAGGAAACTGTCACACGGATATATATCTTCATTCGAATTCGGCAAGGACACAATAGTGCGTAGGTCCATGCATATTTCATCCGCTTTTCTGGTCGTCTACAGTCCCCGGCGGAAATAAATTTTGCATGCACTTGTACGTTTCTAACGCTTTATAAATAGATTTCGCACACGCCGTTGTCCTTAAATTAGAACTATCCCATCGCACAAGAGAGGATGTAATAAATTTCGATGTAAAAAGAGTGGAAAAGCATTCGCTTTACTACTTACTCTCTCTCGGGTTCTTTAGTTTAATGCCGCGAGTGTTTCAGATCTTGTAGTGATACGTCCGAGGGTTAAATGACCGTTTTTTTTACAATTTTACATGAAAAGAAGTATATAATTGAAATAATTAAACATACCGAATATTGAACGAGTTTCCGTGGCGAAAATTCGAAATTACTGAGAAAAAAAAACAAATGAAACGTAATTTTTTAAATTTGATTTGAAAATAAATTTTCTTGTAATTTTTATTTATAGCATTTTAATAATTTATTTATTTGACTACGATGGTAGATGTCATAACAGAGAGATTCCTCTAATAACACTAATATTCCCCCAGTGTCAAACCACGACATTGAACGAAGGATAGATGACATTAATTTAATTAATTCCAACGTGCCAAACTAGCTAGTTTGTCACGTTATATAAATATTTGTATAATACCTGCGGAGGTAATGGGTCTCTTCCTCTTACATTCCTCCTGGTCAGTGTCATAAAGAATTCCCTGAATTCATAGTACTCGTCAGACACCTATCCGACTACCAACTAACATTATCGAAATGATATGCATGTTACCTACAAGCCATAACACTGGTTAATAAGACTACTTACTACATTTCATAATCATTTGTTACACATCCATCAAACTGAATCATATTACGATTAAGATTAAAATTAGTATTTTTGTTATTATGACATAATTGGGATAGAAAAATAATAAAAAAAGTTATTATTTCAGATTTATGCTAACATTTTGTAAAGATTTTGAAGTATTTTCGGACACTAGAAGATGTATATAATCGAATCCATTTGAAAAAAAAATCACAGGTTCACAAAAGTATCAAACCCTTTCCACTCTGTCTTCTTTTAGTCGAATCTATGAGTTACTCTCGATATATATTTTTTACAAATTAATTACAAGGGAAATCCAGTGGAAAAAATAATAAGAGGCAAGTATATAGTTTGATCTGATTTCCAAATAAAAAAAAGATATGAAAATCTCATGGATTAAAACGGTTAAAATCTTATATAAACCTTAATAATGCCTATATGATGGATATAAGTTAGAAAGAAGAATAATAACATAATAATTAAACGGAAGGAAGCCACCGATATTAAGTAAAAGCTTAAATAAAGGACAATCCAAAAGCAGATGATCTTTAAAAGCATTAGCTGATCGTAATTGAACACAAAATACTCAAAAATTTGCTTTATGAATTTAAATTGCTAAATATTTAACAGATCTTAATTTCTGATAAGATTCTGATATTTTGATTTGTTGATTTTTAAATCATGTAGTTGTGTATATTGAAAAATCGTTGATTTTTCGATTCCTGATTTTATCCCTCAAACATCATTGAAGGGTAGTACTCACTTTTGGGTTATTATTTGGGCTTTATGTTATTTAAATTTTAAAGGCTGTTGATTGAATATGTCTATTTTTAAAATTAATTCACATTTTTGACTTCATTAGCATTATCTATATCATCATCATCATCATTTGCCAGCCACAAGGCTCTCACACGCTGAGGGCATGGGCCTTACCAAACTCTCGCATGGTAGTCGAGGCCAAAGGAACCTGAGTCTCACACGTTAGATTTTATTGAAAAAAATGTGATTTTGGTTTGCTTACAAGAATATTTTAACGATTTCCTAATGTCAGTTCATATTTTCCATTTTGTTTTGAATCATTCCTCAAAAATTCTTCTATCTTTCTGGCTGTACTATATTAATAATAATCAACATTCCCTTAAATCGGGGGATTCCAACGGGGTCAAGGTCGACCCCTAAAGAGTCGATGGAACTTAAAAAAGGGTCCAGAGTATTCCAGGGTTCGTTGATCATTTTTTTCGTTTCAAATTTTATTATAGAATAAAAAAAAGAATATATTTGTATATGTCCACGTTTTTTAGCAAAAAAAATGAACCATGTTTTTTTTTAATTTATTTACTTAATAAAAATGTCTTTTATTGAATAGGATATCAGATCAAACCCAAGATGTTTCTTATTTAACCAATCTTATTTTATATATTCGTTAATTACAATTAACACTTTATCGACCGCACGATTTCACTTGTTCGTAAACATTTTGGAGAACCGAATCTCATAAAAAATATTTTATCTAAGAAATGTCG
Source organism: Philopotamus ludificatus (assembly GCA_022495035.1). Classification (NCBI taxonomy): domain Eukaryota; kingdom Metazoa; phylum Arthropoda; class Insecta; order Trichoptera; family Philopotamidae; genus Philopotamus; species Philopotamus ludificatus. The sequence goes on along the minus strand of JAGXCT010033604.1, from coordinate 32,881 downwards.
GAAAACTGTCCATAAAATGCTTATACTTTGAGATTTTTATTGTTTCATAATCCAAAGTATGCGTAGATAGCAGTAGATAACAGTTGGCTGAGAAAGGACGCCAACGTGGCGTAAGCGGATGTTAAAGTGTTAATGAGAGTAGAACGTAGCTTAGACCCAAAATTTAAAAAAGTGGAAAGTATTAAAATAAATTTATAAATCACAGAGTGGAAAAGGTTGCGACACAACAAACGTTGATTTTTTGCATCATGATTTTATTAGATAATCTCAATTTTCAAACAGGGGGTTGGTTGTGCTAAATTTAGGAATTGTAATTTACAAAAAATATATTAAAATAACCCACTGAAAGCTTTTCCTAGTTCTTAATTTGATTGATTATTTACTATATACTAATTTTTTGTTCAATTTAAAATTTTGAGATGAAGAAGATCATTATATGAAAAGGATTCGATGTTGGAAAAATGTTTTCGTGTTCTTGCAACACATGATTGAGAAAAATCACACATCTTTATAAGACGCAATAATTTTTATAAAATATGAATTTAATTCATCCACAGCAAACCGGATATTCCACACACGGATAATCAGGAGTATATTGTATATATTAAATCCATATTAGCATAAAAATCAAATTAAATATTTATCAACAAGATCAATTATCGTATTCCTCGTCATTTTCCACATTCTAATCCACTTTTAAACGTATAATAACCGTTCAACGATTCAGTAGTTCTAGCTCCATCTAATGAGAGTCTGATCGGATTATAATATTATACAAGGTGCGGCGCACAGACGTACAAAGTTTCCATAAAAGAACTAAAAAGCGAGGAGACTGCAGCAGCCAGAAGATCAGTGCCGAGTACCCACTCTCCACAAGTCGGTCCTCCATTTTACTAGCAATCGGATATGTCTCCCCACTTGAATACATTAAGATAAAAGTGCGAGTGGTATGTTAGACAAGTGCCCCGGGTTATGAATGTAGGTACCGCATCCAAGAGGAACACCATAAGTGGAAACGTGTTCGGTTTCTTCAATGGAGGGACTTGTAGGGGGGAGAGTGCTCGACCGGCGAAAGTTTGATGTTCACTGAACATGTGAAGTCGCTCATGAAATGGATGTGTTTGTACAGATCCGGGGTGCCAATTAGTTGGAACGGTGATGGCCACAAGTGGATATCCTTCAATTACACATTTTGGATTCAATTCGAGGATCAAAAGAATGCAAGACATGTCGGCCGGTCGCGCGACGGCCACTTGGGATTTGCCAAAGAGGCGTAATGATAGACTATTAGGAAAAGGACTGGATAATCAACGGAGTCGTTTCAAAGAAATTTTTTTTTGCGAAAAGTCCGCATTTATATTTTAATAGCGTTTTCAAATTAAAACTAGTCCATTCTCGGCCTTAATTTTTTTTACACTCTAATGCAAAATTAAAATATGCCGAGCGTGCATAACATTTCGCGAAATTAAACGAACGCCGGGGATGAATAATAATAAAAAAAAAGGTTCAGCGATACCTCATCGCCGCAACAGGGCGCCGGTACGATTTAACCCTTTGGCGTCGTTAGTTAAAAGTCGTTACACCAATTTGCTTATTTAATTTGTCGAGGTAAAACTTGTTAGCGCTACTCTGGCTTCGCATATAATTAAATAAGTGCGGAGACAGGCAGTTAAGGTCGCAAAACTGGGTTCTTATTGGGCCTAGATATGCGCTAGGGAACCGGCACGCCGTTCCCTATCCCATTCTCGCCCCGCCGCCAAATATTTCTCGTGTCCCCGGCTAATGACCTCTACGTGGATCATAAGCCCTCATTGATATCGTATACGGACCCGTAATCTTGTATGTCTACGGTTATCTCTGGTACATACCCGAGATTGTAGTGGCACGCGTACGGAATGCGAAAGTGTTAAGGAAATAAACGCATATCCAATTTTTCATTTGGATATAATATTAAAATTCTAATTAAATTAATAAAAAA
>JAGXCT010033604.1:0-30582 GCA_022495035.1 Philopotamus ludificatus | reverse complement strand
CGCACCCGTGCCATTGTAAAACAATATTGTTGTTTTTATTTTTTTTCGCAATTGCAGACAATAAAGATCAATGATTGTTTATTATTCATTATTCATTCCACTTTTTTTTAGAATGGCTAGATTAATTGAAGAATTGATTCTTCTTTAGTCGGCAACCTTATGTTCGAGGATCGTGACCATTCTTATGCCGAATCTTCTTGATTTTGGCTCTGCAATCCACATCTCGCATCGCAGCTACTACGGTGGAGTCCGTTGGTATGTGGTGCTAGAGACGCTTGCTGAGAATACCAAGGATCGCTAAACGCACAAATGAGTCTGTCCTAAAAGAAATGGAGAACGAAAAAAACGACTGACGTTCAAACACATGTCTCAAAAGGATTCTGCGATACTTCGTGCATCTCGCTAGATTAAACGAAAGCCTGTAGAAGCTCGTCGTGCTTTGAAACGTACGAGGATCTAGGGGAAGGAGCAGGGCGCCCACCAAGTAAAGAACGCCACGAGGAATTGATAAAAGCGATAATATTAAATATATACAGTCAGTCAGCCCTTCTATAGCGTTTCCTCTAAATCTCGTCAACCAAAGAGCATTGACCTTTATTTCGCTCGGCAATGTATTATTGATTTACGAAATATCTAAATTAACCTTAAAAATAATTGAATTTTGTAGAAAAGAGCGATTTACAAGAAACGTTATAGGAGGGTTATTTGTACAGTAAGCCCTCCTATAGCGTTTCCTCTAAATCGCTGCTTTTCAAAATCCCTTGTCAACCAAAGAGCATTGACCTGTATTTCACTCGGCAATGTATTATAGATTTACGAACTATCTAAATTGACCTTTAAAACAATATAGAATTTCGCAGAAAACATCGATTTACAGGAAACGTTATAGGAGGGTTGACTGTAAAAGAGATTTTTTACAAAGTTTAAATGATCTTTAGGTACAAGTATCCGTAAATTTAATCGATAGATAGGTTCTACCAAATCACTGTGGAAATAAAAGCGTCAATCGAGATTACGAGATTATAAATACAGTCAAACCTGTTTTTATGCGCTCATTTTTTTATGCGGTATAGGAAAAATGAGCAAAAAAAACCCAATATATAAAAAAAAATAGGATTTTTTTGCCGTAAGTTTACCTGCAAGTCCAAATGCATTTCATCATCACATTACATAAGTTATTACGTCAGCCAACTACATTACATAAGTATTGCACTATATCAGTGATAGCAAACGTTTTTGAGAGACGGATGGGTTCTAGAGATTACCATGAATTAAATGAATACATTCCTATCCGAATAATTTACACAAAGCTTCTAGCAGGTGTCGCTAGCTTGTGAGGTGAATAAGCGGTTGTCACGCTGGTGTGACAGCGGTTAATGGATTAAAGGTGTTTCACTAAAATATAATCGTTAGAGATATTGAAGAATTCTTCATCAATATCACGTTTAAGTGAAGTTAAATCGCACTCGGCATAGCATACCGGATGCGAGCTAGAAATATCGCGCGTGTGGTAACAGCAGCGAATATTTATGTTTTTTCGCAATTGCAGACAATAAGGGACAATGATTATTTAGAATATTTATTCCTTAGACTTTATTAGACAAATAAAAAAAGTTTGAGACATTTAAGATTTATATTAAAAGTGTTATTCGAAAAAAATCAAAAACTTGTGGTACTCAATATACCCAATAGGCACAATACCTAAAATATTAAAAAAAAATACTCTATACATGAACGCATCCGTTAATGTAGACTTTTTCAACTAAATCTGATCGATAAAATGTATTACCTTTCGTATTAATTTATTATTACTTATTTTAGACCAGCAGTAACTATCAAAGTAATTCTAATATTATAAGTTTATGTAGTACATACTCGGAGAATTAACCTTTCACGATATTAATTTATGGAAAGTTGAATGTAAAATTATTTTATTATAAAATAATTAATTTATATGAATGAGTGTTATGGGTATAAATATATATTAATGTATATATACAATGAAATCTAAATATATCACGTATAAATATGAAAACGTTTCTTTTAAATCATGTAAAAAATATAAAGAGCGAGCTTTATAAAAATGGTATTAATATGTTTATGTTATAAGTATATAAGTATCGAGTTCCCATTTTATATAAAAGTGATAAAAAAATAATATATTCGTGCTAAATATAACATTTTTTTTAAAACGTATGCTTTCTATACTAAAATAATAAAATTTATCATTTTTCATCGTGCCGAATTTTACGAAAATGGCAATAAATCACAATTTGCTCGGAAAATACACGTGTGGATGCGGCCAAAGGTTGTTAACCGCTGATTCGGTACGTATCTGTTGCGGTTAATTAGCTTTCATGAACAAATGAAACTTTTGTTGCCCTCTTAAAATTTCGGCAATTCTCTCCTTTTTGCGCTCGGTACAAATTCGGCTGTTTGTCTTGCCAAAAATAAAATAAAACGAGCGAGCAAGGGCCGCTTGGCGCTTTTTTTTAATGGCGGACCCCCCAGGTCGGCACAAAAGCTCTGCCGCAAAATGTTTATATTTATTTGTTTATTACGCTTTAATCGGTACCAATTGGCAATAAAAGAAATTCATGTGGCCCTTAACAATTATGCGGCGCCATAGTATAAATTACGTATTGAAAATAAAACCCCCGGGGTTGAACGCACCTGAAACGCCACAGCGCCAAAGCTCAATATCGTCAAAGCGCCTCACCTGAAAAAAAAAAATATAAATATATAATAACATTCTATAGCATCAAATAATAAAATCAGTTTATTAAAAATATTTCTGGGATATTAAACCGCTGAAAATATTCAAGGATGAAGGATCTTTTGAGGGCTTACGTAAAGAATGCGTTTATTGTTAGAGGGCGGCAAAGAATGAATACATTTTTTATGTTAAATTAAATTGAAAGCGTGTAAATTTTAAGTTTAAACAGGAAATGTAAACAATATAACACTTTTTCAGTCCGTGGGCCAGACGTATTGGCCCAAAAGATTTTTTAGAACCACGTTTATTTTATTTAATTAAAAAAAAATGATAGCAGATCAAATCCTATAGATGCTTCTTATTCATTTTTCTAATGAATATCTCTTTTAATAAATTTGTAAAAAAAAATATAATAAGAGTAACTCTTAGATTCGACTAAAAGTGGAAAGAGTGGAATGGGTTTATATTATGAGTCACAAAAATTGATTTTATACTCCATTTGCGGCTGTGATGCCAACAACGACATCGTAGACAATGAGGACCATTCAGAGAATAATTTAACAGCTGGAGGATTCAGAATATGTTCTGGATGGTCTGAGATTTCATCAAAATGTGTATCTAAAAGCTCTTACGAACGTTAATTCTTCATCAATATCTTGCCATTTTTTTAACCTATCCGTCACAGCGGCTTGAAATCAACGGTGTTGCCCGATGGGGTCTATTTAGTATAAAATTAATATATGGAAACAGACCTTAAGCATTTCAAAGAATAAAATAGTTATTCATGTAATATATTAGTAAAAAAATCCAAAATATCGACCATTTTTAATTTTTTCTACTAATTAATGTGACGCGTAAATGATGCGACACGGCGACGTTCAGTCGCAGACTGAGGCACGTCGCCGTCGCAAAGCTCGCCCCACACAACTACCTATTACGGCTTCACTCGCACTTGCACGATGTTTTTTCCCGCTCACATCATATACGGAGCGAATAGAAACACATTGTTTTTTAAAATTTGATTTTTAATATTAATAATTATTGGATAATAATAAGAATAAAAATTGTTATTCATAATTTGTTCGATATTTTGGATTTTTTAATTAATCAATATGACGCGTAAATGACAACGCTCTCTGCGATGTCTTACCGCTGACTGAGCTCTAGCAGGACCTGTGAATCGCACGTTTCAGTCACACTCGGCACATCATTTAGGATGCAAGCGAGACAAAACATCGCGCAGATGACAACAGCCGCGAATGCGAATAAAGGAAAATGATTATTTAAAATATTTATTCATTAGATTTTTTTAGATAAATACAAACAGTTCATGACATGTAGGATTTATATTAAAAGAGTTATTCGAGAAAAATTAAAAACTTCACGGCTAGGCTAATCAATATGACTGAGATGCAGTTGAAAGGATTACTAATAAAACTACAAGGCATTTTAAGATTTATCTTTTGAGGTTATATACAAAGCGCCTGTTTCCTCTTTCAGGGTCGTTTGTAGGCTGTGATTAATGTTGAAGTTGGCTTTAAATATAACTGTTACAGATGTTTCGATTTTCCACGTACACCATGCTGTATACATTTTATAAATGATAAAATATTAAAGTATACGCCTCATATTTTTATATGTATATATTATACCGTGTAAAGTGAGATCGTATAGACCAATCTCAATAGAATGAATAAACAATATATTGCAATTTTATCTAACTGTGATAAAATCTGAAAATATATTTTCGAATACATTGTAGTATTTGACAAAACAAAATTCTTGGTATATGTGTATCATTAATGTATTAATGCTATTAAAATTCATACATGAAACGGACCTGAATTAGATTGGCAGCAATTGCGGCGCTTCAATATCATTGTATCCTTCTTGGAAATTTAGGATAATATTCTTAACATCAACCGCAATTGTAACCGCAATTTGCTCATTCATCAAGCAAATTGGATGATAAACATGCATTTTTGTTTAGTCTGATGAATAATTGGGTACACAAATTATTCGTGATTAAATGAAGGTTGTTAGTTACTTTTAATAATATTTTTTTGAAATATATATCAGAGTTACGTTTCTTTGAATAGCCGAGTTTTCTGTAAACAAATCAATTATACATCCAGCCCGGCTGTCTCTCGGCAAGCAAGATTTAAATGTAAGACGGTTTGCGAGGGGAGAAGAAGGCGGCGACGGGGGACGAGAGGGGCTAAAGGAAAACACAAATAAAAGCGCGGGAAAAATAAATAACACTTAGCGGACATCAAAGGCAGAATTTCCTTCGAAACAAAATTGGTTAGTTGCCACACTCTGTTGCTAAAGCCTTTAAAACACGGGTTTTAACACTTGCTCTCCGTTTCTATCTCGCCTTTTCTCTTTCACTGTTGTTGTTTTATTATATTGCACTCGACGTTCGCTACATAAAGTGTTGGATCGGAACCAATAGAAGGCCGATCGCTAATTACGCCCGATTGAACGGAAAATTACGTCTTAAACGTTTGCGGAAAGGTCTGAAAAAATATACCTATGCTAGAAATCACAATTGCTAAAATGTACGAAAATAAAAACATCTCCACAGATAATGTAGTCAACTAAATTTACCACATATCGCTATCGATGTCGAGTCAAATGATAGAGAAACTAAAAATTAAAAAATCTAAAAAATCTGAAAAACTTTTTTCTGAAAATTACATTGATTTTGGCGTACTAGATTTTATTTAAATTAATTGAGATATTCTACAGCCGACAACGCCTAGAGAATACATGAACGCACACCGAGGAAGCCTCTATATCAAAACCGCATATCAAGTTAGCCCAACGTGGTACGGTTACAAAGGAGGAGCCCTCGTGCCATTGGGTTAGTTCATTTGGAGTTCCAATCGAGAGTATCGAAAGCCCGAAATGTTTTTTTACCATTTTTAATTCTAATTTACTACAATATTTAAGAGATTCTATATTATATTAAAATACAGCGTGACAACATTCCACAAAAATATATTTTTTATAAAAATAATCTAGCAAACATCAACCATGTTCTATTATTTATTATATTATGTAACCAGTTATGTTCCTTTCATGAATAAAACGTTAAGTTTGGTGAGCAAGGGCTTAACCTAGCTGTGCCGATGGGGTATATTGGGTTCTCTGATTTTTTTATTTCACAAATAATTCTTTTAATATATATATACGATATGTCACAAACTTTTTGTAAGTTTAAAGAATAAATATTATAAATAATCATTGTCCTTTATTGTCTGCAATTGCGAAAAAAAAATAAAAACATAATACTCGCTGTTTTTTTCGCTCGCATCCAGTACGTTATTCCGAGTACGAGTGAAACGTGCGATTGACACGTGCTGCGAGAGCTCAGTCTGCTGTGAGTCATCACTGAAAGCGTTGTCAGTTACGCGTCATATTAATTAATTAAAAATCTAAAATATCAATGATGAAGAGTTCATCAATAACTCGACTTAAAATGGTTTAGGTTCCTGAGAGATCGGACTTGGGACAACACGGTTGTTTTCGAGCCGCCGTGATGGATGGGTTAAAATGTCTACAATATACACTCAACTCTATATTTACACGGTAGATACGTACTAAAAACCGTATAAAAAAGTTGTTCTGATAATTAAAAAAAACCTGTCATTTCCAAAATGAATAACATCTTGGTATGGAAAATTATAAAAATGCCTTTTTAAGGATTTTTATCATAGTGAAAACCGAATAAATATTTTTTTGCAAAATAGTATTCATATATATGTAGTTTAATTAAGGAAAAATATTACTAACGACACGTTTTCACAATTTCACCACATATTGGGTGAAAATATTATGTTAATAAAATATTTATTTGTACATAGAAGATAAGATTATCAAATGCATTTTATTTTATTTTATGTCATTATTCTTTAATTTTTGTATGGAATCTAATGCATAAAAATAAATTGTCTTAGTGTTGTCCGGCGATTATTTCGAAGTTTCAAGTATTATGTTCCCCCAACGCCATAAAATTATCAGGTTACTTTCTGGAATGACTTGATCAAAAACCTTTTTTAACCCCTAGTTGTTGAGCTATTAAATTATGTGTGCTCTCTGCTGTCCATATGATCAGAATTCGTTTGTTTCACGCTCGAAAGTGCGAGTTTTCTAGAATTCAAAACCATTTTACAAGACACTTACCAATTCTGGCAAGTGCCGTCCCATTTGCCCGCTAAAACGCGGGACGTTATATTAAATATTTAATTTTCTTTTGCCGTGGGACTCCCTAAATGACGTCTTCTTCTTCTGTGTATACACTGTGTATATTATTTCTTGTATTATTAAGAAACCCCAGCTCGGAATATCAATTAGGCGAAGCCTCTAAGACGCGGTCGCCGGTTTAGTGGGCTCTAGTTGTGTTCCCACCCCTCGGTTTTCCATCCCCCCCCCCGCCCGCCTCATTGCCAGAGCCTCTCCAATTTCCTTTGCCAAGTTTAATTTGGTCAATTTCACTTTAAGGCCGTGTCTCTCTCCGCCGCTACTAACCCTAGCCTCCCCTTATTTATTTCCGCGGAAATTCTGTCTCCGATCCGGGAAAATTTATATTTGAGAAATTTGGATTGCTAAACTTCCAGATCATAACAAGCGACGGTAGGGATGGGCAAATTGCATAAGTAAATCATATCGGGACAATCTTAAATAATGTTAAGGGCTAATTGAAATTTATACAATTGGGCCCTAAATTCAATTGACCTATATTTAATGTACTACCTAAAATTTCAATTCAGATATAACATTTTCATTATTAATAATCGATTCCGAATGATACTAAATATTAGGCTGACTCATAAATAACATTTATTTTGCTTTAAAAATATATTAATCTAATATGTATTCACCACTGTTAAATATAATCCTCTCCATCTTATTGCCAACTTGTCGATACCCTCCTCATAAAATTTGTTGGATTTGGACTGAAAGAAAGTATCAGAGGCCTGATTGACTTGTTCATCATTAATGAAAGTTTTTTCCATTCAAATAATTCTGTACGGAACAGAAAAGGAGGGTAGTCAGTAGGAGCAAGACCTGGGGATTGGGTGGATGTGGCAAAAGAGACCAGCTCCAGATTTTCATTAGTCATTTTTGCCGTGTGTGGTCTGGGCGTTATCGTGTAACAGATAACGCCTTTCCGATTGACGAGTGTAGGACGCTTTTCCAGTAGTTTTTCATCAACTCTTTGCAGTTGCTGAACGTATATATCAGCAGTAATCGTTTAGTTGCGCTTTATCAGCTCGTGGTGGATAATTCCTCGATGATCCCACCTTATGGTATTATGATATTGGCTTTATTATTTAGGATCCGGTAGGTTGATCCTTATCCAAACATTGTCTTTTGCGGACAATATTTTCAAAGATTATCCACTTTTCATCGCCTGTTATTTTGCTGTCCAAATAAGGCTCGATTTTATGCCATTAGAGGAGACTTGTGGCAATAGAAGTCATATGCAACTTGCTAATTTTTCCCAAATTTTCCAGGTGGCGATAAACTGTATATTATGATGTATTGAGTCTCTCTGCCAACTCCCTTGTCGCTTGACGTGTTTTTTGTTCCAATATCGCATTTAAAATGTTGTCATCGTCATCGGAAAGGCGACTCACCCTTGCTTCATCTTTCAAAGAAACGAAATTTCACAAAACAATTTCTAACTGCCCTATCGGTTATCAGGCTTTCCCTGTATACACTGCATATTTTTTCAGCCATCGCTCTAGCACTATTGCCTTGTTAGAATTTTCAAAGCATCAAACGACGAATATGCACTTCTTATTCTCCATTTTAAGGGTTCGGAATAACACCACTGTAACATCCAGCACACTAAATAGTGATGGGTCACTTATCTATCTAGGGAAAACAAAAATCCCCCTGTCGGGTGACTTACTACAAGTAAATACAAACAATAGAAATTGACTACCTGAATCTGTAGTTATTTATGACTCAATGGATTTATTATTTCATAAGAAAAATCGATTTTATTCGTCGTATTGTGTGATTGAGTCAACCGTGTTAATCGAGGGATAATTAAAAATATGTTATAATATAATATAAGCATTGATAGCGCGACGAGGTAATTAAATTTCCAATCAGTGATTTATTTAATTAGTTTCCAATCACCATTCAATAAGTTAATTAATCATGCTTTTGCAATTACCCGATAGTGCTATAAATATTTTTTTTGTTGAAAAATCCATTAACTAACGCGCACTTGATTAAGCGTCCTGTCACAGCCAATATAAATAAAACACTTAACTATAACCGATACCAGATCTCATATTATTTCCATCATCAATCTTTCGCCGGTGTTTGGGCCCTCTAATAAATTCCATACATAAACACATTAAAACATTGACAGAATAAACACAAAGAAAATATTCTAATGGCGCAATTAAAGTGGCTACAAGAGTGAGGGGGATGATTGATGGCAATACTTTTTTTTTTATTATTTCTATCCAGAAAATATACATATTTTTCTGTAGAGGAGTGCGGCTAATTGATATTTTGGTAAATAAAATGACCTGCCACGGGGGGAATTGGACAAGAAAAATGGCGAGATTAATGCGAACGTCGAAAGCAGAATGAAAAAAAAAGAAATTTTTTTTACCGCACGGAAAATCGCAACGGAAAGCGGCCGAATATCATTGCAATACTACTAATTATTGTAGCTGATGGTTAACACGGGTGATGTGACATTGTTATTTACGTTCGAAATTTACCTGACGACTGCGGTTTGACCCGAAATTTACCTGGACTGTGTAATTTTAGGTAATTATAGCAGTAGCGCGCCTCTGTGTAAACATTATACACGTCTCGCCTAATTTAGTGTCTTTAGACAGGGTGCTGATATATGATACTTGCGTATAATTATACCGCGATGAAAGGAAAATAGTTTCGCATGATATAAATTACACGAAACATTCTTGGATGTGCAGAAAATTGGTACATATGCGGCGAGAGCGTCATTGACAATGATACATATTGACCTCATGACGTCGGCAGAAGACAGGTCATACCGCATTGAATGTTATTGCGAGCAATGCGGAAATTCTTAGTCATTTTATCAGTACTAATATTAGCTCGTTCGTACATGCTGCACCTCTTTGAAAATTTAAATTCTAATGCACCTTGCACGGATCTGTGTATGCATAATACATAGATTCATGCGATGCGATAATTTTTCAATTATATAAATAAAAAACATGACCATTTCCAGCGAATCCATCCAATTTATTGTTTCGGAGTGAGTTTTTTCATGTTTAGATAATATCAAAAATACGTAAATCCACTATTTGCGACTTTGCAAAGCGCTCGGACAAGTTTGCGCAGAGTTTAGATGAAGCGTCGTGTCCTGTCAGCTCTGTCACAGTTGACATCGGTAGAAACTGGGCTGAAATTAATTCTCGAGTATAATTTGGAAGTTATGTCGTAGATTTCTTTAGATTAATCTTTAAAATATATATATTTATCGTATTAAACCTTGATCGTGTCAGAGTTCATCGTGTAATTAAGATAAAATTGCATGTTTGGGTTGTGTCTTTATCGTAAGTGATTAATGTTGATTTGCGTAATTTATTAATATGCAAAGGACCACACACTCTATCAATTAATTAAAACGTCATGGAATATGTTTACGCAATGATAAATATGTATATAAAAAATTATGTTAATTAATTAGTAATACTATATATTTAATTAAATTTTGTTTATATGACGCAATGTTCCAAAATGGATCTATTTATTTATTATAGATTTAATTTATCAATCATATACACAAGAGCCAAGTAATATTTTAATTTTTATTAAAAAAACATGGTGATAAAATTCTAATTAATACGAAGACCTGACTAATAAGATAATAAAACTGAGTCAAAGAATATTATTAATTTAAACAATTCAGATACGTGAATATTCGTGATCGAAACATTTGTATTTAAATAAAAATGGGATATATTACAATATAGTCTAGTGTTGTCGCGTGCCGGTATTAGACGTGGTGGCGATGGCGGTTGGGCACAATCGTAGTTTCGTGGATTCTACGGAGCTATGAGGAGCCAGGCCGCTATCCAGGCCAATTCAGTGACGTGTGTGCTACAGGAGGTGCCCGTAGCACCCGATCAGACCGTAAATTAAATACGAATTGGCCCTAGCCTCGTCTGATAATTATTTTTACAATCCGCGCGTTGACAGCTCGGCTTCCGAACTTATGGCTGCCTGACCCGTATTCGAAGAGCCAAGATAACCTGGGAACGTCCGTCCACTGTCATGACATCATGACTGAGACGGAGGTGTTCTCCAGGTGGCCAAGACCCGCCTCAGGGTTATAAGGCCATGTAAGTAAGTAAGTAAGATATACATTTTACATATAGAAAGTTTTTTAGATCATAAAATGCAACTGTTGTTTTTTCCGGGAATCTTCATTTATTCTCTAATATAGACAAATTATTCATAGTACGAAAAATACAAGTAATAGAGAGAAGATTTTCCGTTATTTTTCAAAGAATTGAAGGTGAAATTGAGGCTGTATATTTAAAATGAATGAAATAAAGAGGCGTTTGGATTTATTTTGATGTTTATTCAGAAATATATATTTATATTCTATTCAATTTATTCTTAAATAATATAATTTCTTCTCAATATTACAATTTAAAGCACTATGTATATAAAGCAGAACTGGGCAAACTTTTTAGCTGAAGGGCCGCACTGGTAATTTTAAAACTTCAGCACTAGGAAATTTAAAACTACGGCGAGCTGCATAAAACAAACTTTTTCTGGATAAACAATATTTATTATCAAAAAAAAAAAAAAATTGTATCATCGTTTCAGCAATGAAGTTAATATTATTAAATATAATAATTTTATATACAATGTTCATATCATTTTAAGACCGCATGGGGCACGCGGGCCGTAGTTTACTCAAGCCTGGAATAAAGAACCGTTGCTAAATGATTAATAGTTAATACGGAAATAATCCTAGCCATTTTCTTCGCAAAATCGCGGAAAAATCATATTGAAAATATTATCATGAAAAAACTATCGTTCGCCCGTAAATATGTAGACATATACATAATAAAAATCATTTGCATTTCAGCTATTCTTTCTGAGATCCTTTACGCCTCTTTAATCTAGGAGACTCGCCACATCTTATTTTTTCAAGTTAAATTTAAAGAAAGAAAACACTTTAAAATCCTGCCTTTATCTACTGAAAATTTGCCATTCCCTTTTTTTACTTCCTTTCATAATTAAAAATCTTAATATCATCTTGACTACTCAAAAAAATAATCATAATCCATTCTCAGTAAATTATTGGCAGCTAAAATTCGAAAAAAATAAGAATAAATCCAAAACAGAGCTCCATAATAAACTTCTTTAGGACCTTTTAAATGCATTCGGACTCTTTTAATATCACCACGATTTATCTTCAAATTACATGTCCGAAGGGGGTCTCTCAGATACCCCAAGCATTTCAAACCAAGATATTAATAAATTCTTCACATTATTTTTAACCGATCCGACACGAAGGGTCGAAACCAACCCCACTGGCCGATAGGGTATATTCTTTATAAAATTAATGTATGAAAATAGACCCCAAACATTTCAGGTCAATAATTGATAAATTCTTCGTCAATAAGCTGAGGCGCACGGAATTTCTCCTCTTGCACGATATTTTTTCTCGCTCGCACTTGCACATGCGCAATTTTTTTTCTCGCTCATTTACGGTACAGAGCGATAAATAACATCGCACCCGTGCTAATGAAAAACAATATTATTGTTTTTATTTTTTTTCGCAATTGCGGACGATAAAGGTAAATAATTATTTATATTTAATCTTTTTAAGGCAAATTCCCATGAAAACCATGTCCATGGTCCTCCATAATGGGAATCATGCACATGGTCACGATCCTCAGAAATGAGGGAAAGTGGATTAATATATTATATAAAAATATAATAATATGTAATCGCTTCACGACTCAAAAAAAAAGACAAATACAAAAAGTTTGGGACAAGAGAGTGAGAAAAATCAAAAACTTGGGATCCCAAATAGACCCTTCGGCACGGATAGGATTATTTTGAAAATAAAAACAGTTATACATAATCGATATTTTGATCAATTAACATGTACCGCCATAGACAGAGCCCTCACAACACGTGTCACTCGCATTCAGCACAACGTACTGGATGCGAGCGAGAAAAAACATCGCACCCATGACAATAGAAGCGAAAATTGTTTTTTTTTGTTTCTTTTATTGATAAAAGGCCTAGCCTCACATCCTTAGACTCAATGATAAAGTAAAGTAAGTATTTTTTTACTTATTCACTAATAAACACATTTATTTTTCAATTATTTTATTTAATAAATACGTAGTATGTTCGTTTTTTTCCAATAAAATTTTATATATTCGTCAATATACATTTTGTCCCTTTCAAGAATACTTCTTCACTTTCAATATACTGTATGGCGTTTAGCTACTTCGACGATTCTATTTTTATTATCTCAATTTTGGCAAAATGTCGTCCTTTCAACCTTGTGCATATATTTATATTGTGAATAAAAAAAAAACAATGTAATAGTTTTCCGTCTACTGATTTAACCAGTAAATGGCGGTTTAGTTAACGGATCATCTGTATAGTTAACGATCTGCCATTGGACGAGATACCTGGGTCGCATGTGCATAATTAAGAGCTAGACCGTGAAGTCATTAAACACACACAACTGTTACAGAAACAAACGGAATCCATTACGCCATTGTTTCCCCAGGACACGCATTGTTGTTTGCCGGTTATTCAAATTGCAAAATGTCAACAATCCGCAAACATATTGCCGCGATGCCTCGACCTTGGCCATAGCCAATTTCTCATCTAAAAATTAATAATAATTCTTAATCATTAACACACACATCGCCTATCCCATGACCCCGTGTCCGATAGTATCAGCAATACAATTATCAATATTTAATTACGTAATTACAATGACGTTTATTTAATTTTTAATTTACTAACTGTCGCTTCGGTTGATTCATCGTTGACAATTGGGTCGAACGTTGTTATCAACTGTTGCGTGCCATTTATTTATATGTTTTATAAAAAAAATAGGGCAACTGGGTCAGACTTTTTGTTACTTTTTTCCGTTCTTTACCTTTGGTAATGAGAAATTAATACGAAACACGGTACAAAATTGCGTAAAAAAATTAGCGTGCGTGATTTGACGCAATAGCAAATGCGTTACGTAACTTTTAGGGGTCGAAGGGCGGCCGGGGGGAAATGTGCCGGAAAGTGTTGGGGGAAAGTTTTAAAAACAAATTAAGTTGAACTGAACAAACTGACAGATATGAAAGTGTGTTAGATTTTACATCTCAGATATCTAAATAAGCATGGTTAACTAGCAAAGTTGGACCGAGTTTTAATATTATTTTTCACCGATCGTAAAAATACCGCGGCAATAAAATCCCCGAATTTATAACAAACAAAAGGTCTATGCAAGTATAATATGCTTTACGGGGCCCCAAGCGTTTAAATCAATTCGAAGTCAAACAATCGACAATGGAACCCCCTTGACTTGACACTGGGTTTGACCTTAAAAAAAATTATAATAGGATATGAGCCCTTAAAAAATAATGAGTATACGACAAAAAAGAACGCCGCTCCCCGCTTACATCAATAATTGCTTATTGTGTATTCAGTATAAAAATATATAAGCCGGGTTTAAAAATTATATTGAATATTGTATTTACATTTAAATGTTAACTTTTTCATTTATATTGTTATTAGCATTATGCTTACATTAATAACACATGCATAGATATTTTAAATAATTGTAATATTAATTATTGAATAAATGATATTTTTATTAACCTAGCCGTATTTATTGTCCGCAATTGCGAAAAAAAATAAAGATGTTATTTATCGCTCTGTACCTGATATGAGCGAGAAAAAACATCGCGCATGTGCAAGTGGGAGCGAGAAAAAATATCGTGCTGTGCAAGTATAGAAACCGATCCGGGAGCGGGCCTCAGTCGCGGTGGACGCACGTCACCTCCGCGTCGCATTAATTAGTAGAAAAATTCAAAAGCAGGTCGTTATTTTAGATTTTTCTACCTATATATCATGAATAACTATTTTTATTCATAGAATAATTTTACATCCTATATGCTGCAATAATTTTCCACAGTTTAAAAATGAACTTAGCTTAGACATTAGCGTCAATTAATTTTTTTAACACATTTTTTTTTAAAAGAATTTATAATAATCCAAACAATCAAAATAACCAATTATCAAAAAATATATCATTTTATTAACAGAATATAACTTTGAAGTCGAGCTTTTTCTTAGAACATTGTCTACGGCAGGGGTTCCCAAAGTGTGAGCCGCGGCTCCCCAGGGAGCCGCGGTGTCGTCGTAAGGGAGCCGCGAAATATTCAAATAAATAATTCGGCAAATTTGTTGGAATTCCCAATTCTCGAAATTTTTGCGCCAACATTTTAGTTTTTGATTGTTGGACTACCTTAATAGTGTGGTGGTTAAGTTAATCCTGAAAAGTTATTTTTCTAATCACCCTAAAAATGGACAAATTCTTATTAAACTTGAATAATCAAGATAGTGCTGAATCCAGAGAGGACGTTCCACAAACTAGTGGCAAGGGTTCCGAGAAGCATTTCAAGTCTCGACTTTTTTAAAAATGGATTATTCTAAGTATAAAAATAGTTATTCATGATATACTTCATAATTTCAATCAATATGTGGCGTAAATAACAACGATATTGATATCTCACAGCACGTGTCACTCGCACTCGGCACATCGTACTGGATGCGAGCGAGAAAAAACATCGCACGCATGTGACAGTAGCTAATATTGTTGTGTTTATATTTTCCCCCAACTGCAGACAATAAAGGGCAATGTTTATATATACTATTTTTTTTATATACTTTTAATATAAATAAACTCACCCCATACGGGGGCTGACTTGAAGAACCAGGGAAAAGGAGGACACTATAAGGTCAGGAGCGACCCCACAGCCGCTTTGTCTGTACACTTGCGAGTTGCGTTGGTTTCACGTCACGAAATTATAGGATCGGTTCCTTCCTCGTTGTCCTTACGCCCAGCACTGCAAGGCTTGCGAAATGGAGATAGTGTAGGGTTTCCACTTCTGCACACTTCATCCCTCAATCCTAAGTTAAGCAAGTTCCAACACGGGCTGCCGTTGCTATGCTCTCAACAATTGCAATTGCATCAGACCTAGCATGCCCCTTTTATCATCTCGACACGGGGGCTGACTGGGGGATCGGGTTGGGCAGCCCTTACGGATGATAGACAAAGGGTCGCCCGCTTAGGAAGCGCTCAACGATACTCGGTCGGTGGATCCTCGTCGAAGGAGTACGTTAGTTTCGAACTCAAAGCCGCAGTGATCAGCTTGAAGTGCGAGTTCACTCGCACTTGCGCATGCGCAATGTTTTTTCTCGCTCGCTTCTGGTACGGATCGAATAGTAACGCATATTGTTTTTATTTTTAATATTTATTCTTGAGACTTTTTAAGACAAATACAAAAATCGTAGAAATTTGTGAAATCTCTAGAAGTAATCAGGAACATATCGAAACAAGTTAGATAATAATTTATTCATATTAATAAATTAGGAAGAAAGTTGATGAGGAAATTGTAAAAAGATGAGGATTATTTTATGTGGGTATCTCGGAGGTCTGCATTTATGATTAACCATGAGGTATTCACAATTTATTAGTGCCTGATACTTTATTTAATGAGGTGTGATCCATCTGAGCCTAAATATGAAAATATTGTGTGGAAATCTTTTAGGAAACCCCAGGAAAAACTATACATTTTGGAGGATGAACGACATTTAAATTGTTTGTAATTTATCTGTCATAACTATATTTTTAACATTAAAAAACATCTGGAACGTATCTGTATACATTATTTATTTTAAATATTAAAATGGTTTTAATGTATAATACTTTCGAGTCATTAATATTATATAAATGAATCCACAACACTGATACACTCAATCAAAAACTTAAAATACGATTGTATTAATTAGCATTCCTCGAGACAACGAGACATTAATAAATTAGAATAATTATGACTAAAACTTTGACAAATATAAAGTCATCCGTCTGTATTATACGGCACGAGCGACATAAAATTAAAATCAATAAATTGCGAACGAATACATGATTAATATTATCGAATTGCAATGAATTTCGACGTTTCGAAAACTTTCCAGTCTCGAATCAGCGTCAATCACGCGAAAGCTCTATTAAAACTTTCCACATTTATTCCATAGAAATATTTGATAAGCACTGAATTCAATAAGGTCCGCGTACGATTGATTGATTGAAAAACATTATTGCTATTCAATTTTATTTTAAATCTAATTAGTCTCGTTACTGTAATTATTTCTTTTTAAAGATCGTTTCATAATTAAAATTGACGGATAATTTGTTTCAGGGACAAGTGACATCTCGGGATCAACTTTAAATTAAAAAATCGGGACGAACGCGTTCAAGTAGAATCTGAGTGGAAGAAACTCGGATCCGATGAACCGTAGTAATTGATCATATCTTTAGATAAAAAAAATATTGAGTGTAGTACTTAAAAAAAACTCATATCCTTGATACACATCTTAGACGCACGAATGAATGAGTTCGGATCGTTCCTTTTTTATTAAAATAAAATCAGGATCGAATTTTATGAATAATGCAAATTGCGTCATTAGAAAATTCAATTCATCTTAGTTTTGATGTCAACAAGATTATAATATGTCATATGTCAAAGCGTTAAAGACAAACATTATAACGAATAAATTCAGCAAATTGCTATTGTTTAATTAAAATTAATTTGCATATAATAAATTGGCGAGACAAAATGTTGACGCTCTCTGAATAAATTTAATTAGCGAGAACAACGAGATCTGTCAACACAATTGGGTAGAGATGTTACATAACACACTCACTGCAGGTGAACGTAATAAATTATATGTATTTCAGTGGCACGGTATTTTTTTTTCCAAAAAAATATGGCAATTTTTTTTAATAACACGGAAATTTCATAAAATAATTAAATATATATATAATTTTTTTTTTGAAAGCGTCGAATAGTTTTTCCGTGTCAATTTTCACTGGGCGGAAATTAAAAATGTTACCCCGTCGCGATCGCGTCAATTTATTCCGAAGTTTTCCCGGAAAATTTTCACAGAAACTAATGCAACATCACGATTCTATAAATTACCCAACCCTCACCTCTCTCGCCCGACGACGTTAGTTTCGAATATTATAATAACATTATTATATTTCAGGCGCAAGGATTATTTATCAGCGAGGTGTAAATATTTGTAAACACAATATATGTAAAACTTTGGATGTTCTAATTTCCTCGTCAAACATTTGCGTGTTCCTCTCCAGGATTTACAGTAAGTGATATCAGATTACAATATTTCATAACGTTAGATGGGATGAAGAGTTTCACATAAAATTAAGATCATAATTTATATAGCAAATATTTGTTCATAGTGATTGATTGCAACGTATGAGTGAAGAGAGAGATAAAATCTTGAATAATAAGTTGACGGGGAAATAATAAGCGTTGATATCTTAACTGAAAATCTTAATAAAACAATGGATATAGGTTTGTAAATGCTATAATTTGATTGGCTAATCATTTGTAGATGGGATGTCTTTAGACAAAAAGCAATGGTCTAATCTACCATGTCAACACTGTTTAAGATTAACCTAGCCGTGCCGATGGGGTATATTGGGTACCCCAAATTTTCTCGAATAACACTTATATATAAATCCTTCATGTCACAAACTTTTGTGTTTATCTAAAAAGGTTTAAAGAATAAATATTATAAATAATCATTGATCTTTATTGTCCACAATTGCGAAAAAACTTCTGTAGCTCGCATCCGGTACGATGTGCCAAGTGCAAGTGAAACGTACTAGTTGACACGTGCCGCGAGACATCGCCGAGAGTGTTGTCGTTTACGTGACATATTGATTAGTTATAATATCGACCAAATTATGAAGCATATCATGAATAACTATATTTATTCTTAGAATAATCCATTTTAAAAAAATAAATTCAAGATATTGATGAAGAATTTATGCGTGCTGGATGGGTTAAATATGAATCTGTACTCAAGCTGGAGTACAGTTAAAGAACATACGTCCCAGAGCATTTAAGATGAAGAAGGTTAAGCACTAGGCTTTCTAAGTTGACAAGTTAAAAAGTTTGATGTAAAAAATATGTAAAGTTCTTGAATATCGCGAGCTGTTTAAGTCCAATTATCACAATATATCCTTGGTGTGTTGGAACAATTATCCCTGACGTATCTTGACATTAGTAGCCATATTGAACGATTACTTTATTATTGGTTATCAAATTTGTGTGATTGATTTACCCAGTGATTTTTTATTCGTGAAAACTAACACTATTATGATGCCTGAATTCTATTCATGGGGATGAAAAAAATCACCAAAAGTAGTCAAACGCCAAACCAAAAAATGGGTTCTAAATGTGTTTTAAAGATTGGAAAAGGCGTTAGAACGTGAAGTCATTATTAATATTAATGAATAAATATTTGTTTATGATTTCTGTATATTTTTATCTCGTAGTTATTTCTCGATCGTATTTAAATTATATAAATATAAAGAGTAAACAAAAACATATACGGTTATTAATAAAACAAATAGCTAAAACAAACATAGCTTGTCATTGGTATTGTTGATGTTGAGTCTGTAATCGTAATTATCTTTTAACCCTGACAGAGCCAGACATATCGTCTAAAAATCTTGAACAGCTAAGAAATCACATCTTGCCAACAAATCATGGTTTATTTACGAGCAAAGGATATCTAGAAGGGTTAAGGCTTTTTAAACCCTTGAAAAATATGTATATGTACGTATTTATATGTGAATATGTATATCTGGTATCTAATGATTTCTCACCACAGAACCATTATGCCCTGGGAAGGAAAACCTTTAACTGATGTCCGATAAATGGTCTAGTCTTAATACTTTCTTTGAGGAGGTCTTTCCTGTGATGAATGGATTGATATTGTGTGACATGGTTAATAATCACTCGTAGAAGCAAATAACGCATAGAAAAGATGAGAAGGAATACCGAGGTAAATCCCCTTCTTCTTGTATTAACAAGAGAGGGAAAACTCTTTACAAAAAGTCGCATATTAAGCTTGGGATCCCGCGGTATAGACACAAAAGGTATGATACTTAAGTTCATCGACTACCATTCAAGAGTCTGGTAAAGGCCAAACGCTCAACGAGTGAGTGACTGGCAAATCATGATGATGATATGAACAATTCGGATAAAATAGGAGTATACTGGAAGAAAATGTTTAGCAGGATTTATTTATCCATACTGAAAAAAATGCTAGTGGCTTCGGAGTGGTAAAGGATCGTTTGATTATTTGGTGATCGAATTATAAAACTGTCGCTGATCAGCCGAGTACCCTAGCCAAGATCATTGAAGGATATAAACATGGCTATATTCCTTACACATATTTTTTTCGAAGAATAATTTCATAACTATTAGGTGTAGTCAAAAGTCGTATTTTTAAATGGGAGTTTTAAAATCAGTTGTTTTTAGTCCTTTGGCAAGTCAAGACGTGTTCAATAACAAAAATTAAAAATTTACTTGACCCAATCGCAATGGTCGAATTTGTTCCTTCAGAAGACCATTTTCGAAACTGCATACTCTTCCAGTTTCACTCCAAGAAAAACGCAACTATCGCTACAAGAAATATTTGCGACTTAGCGCCTTCAGACTACCATTTGTTTCGTTCTATGGAACACTTTTTTAAAAATAAATCATTCCAAACAGAAAGCGAAATGAAATCGGCCATTTCTGATTGTTTTAATTCCAAGTCAGCAGAATTTTTCAAGAAAGGTATTTTAGATTTGGAAAATAGATAACGGAAAGTTATATAATGTAATGGTAGTTATTTTTTGTAAAAATAAATCAATGAATGTATAAAAAAATGACAGGACTTTTTACTACACCTAATATTTTGTTCAGATACTAATTAGATAATCCTACTATTAGATCAGGGATAATCTCAACCCTTAAAGGATGTTACAATAAACCGTTCAAGATATTTTGACGAAGGTTAAAAGATCAGAAACGTATCGAGGTTAGGGTGTATTTTAATTTCTTATTATTTTATTAGCTTAATGTCAATATATGTCAATAAATATCTAAATTAATCATATGGTTAATTCCATTTGGTATTGAATACAGAGACACGACCACACAAGGACACAAGCTTGCACCACTCATGCATGCACATAACCGCATTCATAATTTCCAGTCGGCTGGTTGCAGTTGCTCCATTTACAACTGTACAGTATGCACCTACCGATACCTACTCGAGTATCGGTAACGATCATGCGATACTAGCACGATTCATTTTTATGACGAGTGGTGTGCAATAATTGTTCTTGGCGCAACACAAGAGCCCTATTGTACTAGCACGTATCTAAACATCCAACCATTGTCGCAGAGAGCATAACACCATAGAGACATCATCGTGATTAATTGTACGTGACCGTTCCTGGAACTCATCTAACGACAACGACACGATTATATTTTTGCAGAGTTTATGCGCAAAGTGTTCATTAATTTTTTTTTCAACCATGCTAATGGAATTAATTTAAATATAAATTGAATTGATGCAAAACCTAGTATTTCAGATATAATATCTACAAATCACCCCTTGTAGTATTTCGTAACAGCGTTGCAACAATTTATTTTTTTTATATAAAAATACCGCATTTTAATATTGCAGTCCGCAGTTTTGGACTCCCCTATAAATTGAAGGGTGCTCGATATCGACATAACAAAAGTGGAAGAGGGTCGAGGGCCATTTCCCCTCATCGTCAATAATTCGCAATATTTTTGTGTACATCCGGTCGAGGCTAAAACGAGACGCGTTCACCTGGAAAATGTATATATCGAACATAATGATAGTAATTGAGTGCTACTATTCAGCAATAATTAAACTAAAGCATAACGTGGGTAATAATATCAATCATTGTTTATTTTGATCGAAGGGGCTAAATTTTGCAAATTATGGCGAAATCGAGCAAATCCACTTTGTAAGACGGCAATCTGTTCTCGGCAAGAATTCCGATTGTTATTCCTGACACAGCAGCGAAGAATTCCTACGTCCTTGTCATCGCTCCGGGTATTCGAGAAATGTCGTTAAAAACGCATTTCCATTGACTGGTGAACATTTCGGGAATTTTCGTTAAAGCAAGATTCACAGATTTCGCTAAATAAATAAATATATATTCAGAAAAAATGCGGATAGTCAACGTTTTGAGAGGCTCATGTGAATTGTGGATAAGGATTGCGAATAAGGAAGAAGGACGCCGTCATTCACACTGTATTTATTAAGTTTGGGAAATATTGAAATGAGGGTCGAATAAGGGCTGAATTTATATACGGCGAAAAGAAATTTGGCAGGGAACAAAGGAGTGCGAATCCAAATTGACTCCAATAAATTTATTTTTATTAATATAATAGAGCAGCCGTTAAATGCGTACTTTTAATCAGATTTTCATGGAAAAATGTCTGAAACAGGTTTTTATTTTTCGCTGACAAGGAACACTTTTCGAGAAATTCTTTGACAAACAAAAGACTAATAAAGCCGCATTTTCCTCCCCGGAAAAAAAAGCGATGGTGTGCAAATGATGAATAAAAAATAAATTTAAATTAAAAAAAAAATAGATCCTCTGGAGTGAACGTTGACAGCCGATGACAAAGTAGAACCAAAGTTGACAGAATTAATTACGGCCGTTGACATTCGAGAGTTGAAGGAGGAGCCAGATGGAAGGGGTCCCTGTGATGTTCTGCAAATATATCGAGCAAACCAAACAGCGTTAAAACCAGGAGCTGTAAGAGTGCTGATACCGAAATTGAAGAGTAAACAAAATAAGAGTGGTTTAATAGGCTGGGGGCACGTATTATGTGCTCCGACAATTAAATTCCCGGTTTTAAATTTCGGAACGAGACGGAGATATAGACGCCA
This sequence comes from Philopotamus ludificatus, assembly GCA_022495035.1. Classification (NCBI taxonomy): domain Eukaryota; kingdom Metazoa; phylum Arthropoda; class Insecta; order Trichoptera; family Philopotamidae; genus Philopotamus; species Philopotamus ludificatus. Next base: position 7,772 of record JAGXCT010033604.1, on the reverse strand, counting down.
TCGTGTTTTCTAAATTCGAAAAAAATATATATTAATTCCACACAGTCGAATAACAGAGATGATTGATGTACAAGGTTGATTTTTTTTCCATCCAAGATAATTTGAACATATTCGCTAATCTCCGCACTGTATTTCATAGCGAAAAAAATTACATTTCATTCAAATACGCATTAAGCATCATTAATAATAAATAAATAAATAATAAATTATCAATGGACAAAGACAAATGGCCTGCCGGGACAAATGTTGTAAGGGCTACTGCGGAAAAATATTTTCATCAAAGTCAAAAACTATTCCAGGAATCCCATTAGGTCTGACCCGATTCTATATGGTCGAAGAGTAGGAAAAAAAAATTCTCTCCCTTTATTTTGATTTTATTCTCACGTCAAATTGGAATCGGATCCGCAAATATTTTTGCCCCATTGAACCAATCAATCAATATACGACCGCAATTTCTCCAAGTAATCTTCCCCTATAAAATGACCGTTGTGCGAAATTGACGGTCTGCAATATTTCACATTTTGAGAAAATCATTTGTTAAAACGCTTGAGAGCCACTGAAAACAAACAATGCCTCGATAAATCAAAAAATTGGCGAATTCAGAGCAATGAATGCAATGATAAATGTATTAACTAACAACTCTAGTAAATAATTGCGTAAATAAAAATATAATATAAACAATTATTGAATAAAAAGTCAATTCAGGTAACTTAAATAGCCATAAACCACGAAACACCGCTAGATCATGACGAAAGGATTTGTTTTTTTAAACCAAATAATGGCTCATGATATCTTCCATATTTAATAATGTCTACTGTTAGTCGATCTTCTCCACAGGATATGTTATTATTATAAATGGTTTATAAGAGCGTGCTGTATCTCAACTTTGTATATTGATTTTGGCTTCTGCAGAGTTTACGTTTTGAACCATTGATCTTGTGACTGTTTGGAGTAAAAATTTTCCATGGTTTTTAAATTTATCACTGACATGTTTATAATATGTATATTTAATATAATTAGTGACGCCATTATGGTCTTATCCAGGGGTCGGTAACATATTATTCGTTCAATTTTCAATACATAAATTCACATTTAAATTAAAAAACATAATCTTTGATAATTTATGTGAAATCTGACATTTCAAATCTGTGTATTTTATATTGAAAAGCATATGTCGACAAGAGTTTCAGAATTTCAGATTTTTTTTGGTTACGATATGATTTTATTTCCATGATTTCTTTTATATTTATGATTTATATACATAGAAAAATATGATTCTATTCATCATCATCATCATTTGCCAACCACAAGGCTCTCACTCGCTGAGGGCATGGGCCCTTACCAAACTCTAGTATGGTAGTCGAGGCCAAAGGAACCAAAGTCTCACACGTGACGTGAGGGCTCCCTTTTCGTGTCCATACCGCGGGGAGCTGAGCCGTCTTGGTATGCGGTTTTTTGTAAAGAGTTTCCCTCTCTTGGCCATTGCTGGCATTGAACGTACATCTTATACCATGTTGGTATCAGATTTTACCCTCTCGACTGTGTCCAAGCAAGTAGGAGAGGGTTTGTCTCGGTATTCGTTTGTTCTCTTCTATAAGTTGTTATCTGCTTATAACGAGTCACGAGTGACAAGTAGCGAGCGACCACACGCACACACACCTATATAGATATACACAGGCATACATATAAACATCTGCCCAAAACGAGTCTCAGGTAGCCGGTCGCAAATGATTATTAGCCTTGTCGCGCAATAGCAATCCTTTCATCATAGGAAAGACCTCCTCAGAGAGGGGTCCCGTTGAAAGAAGGAAGAGGAGCGAAAGTATCGAAACGACCAATTATTGGTCAACAGATTAGGGTTTTCCTTCCCAGGGTATACTGGCTCTGTGGTGAGAAATCCGTTAGAGTCCACTTCTGTGTGATAAGAGCTCAAAATTTTGCACATTCTTCCTGTAGATATATTTCAACAGTCTGCAAACAATCAGTGTGCCACTGATTTTATTTAATTAACTTCTATAATATGCTGGATAGGAATTAGCTTTGAGCATAAAACTTCTTAGTAAATGATGTAATGACAAGATATTTTTTTTTAAAAATATCTAGTAATTGTCACGTAGAGGAAATAAGCCATTTTAAGTCAAACTATTTAAAATATCCAAAATATCAACCAATTGATGCTTAGAATAATCCATTTTTAAAAAAATCTAATAAGAATTCAACAATATCTCGACTCGAAATGCTTGGGGTCTCTGAAAGATCCCCTTCGGACGACGCGTTTGCTTTCAAGCCGCCGTGACTGATGACTTAATTTCATTATTCGACCGTGATTCAATATCAGTGAACATCATTTCTTTCGATTACTCTTTTCGCTCATAGTTGAACGCTATTAATGACTTTTATTATTTCTATTTTGTTTTTATCCTTTTTCACTATGTGGGCCAGACGTATTGGCCCAAAAGATTTGTAGCAAAAAAATTGAATACCGTTTTTTCTACTTACTTGTAAAAAATGTCTTTTATTGAATAGGATATCAGATCAGATCCTATAGATTATTCATTTTATCAATGTTTTGTTAAAATGAATGTGAAAGATATAATATAGTTTCAGAGTGGAAAAGGTTATTAATTTTAAGTGACTTTTCTTGAGTCCAAAATAGGTCAGGTGATTAACGTGTTTGGGCAAGTGTAAATGAAAACCCCAATAGAGTTTATTCGTATCAATTCGTACAGTAGTTAAAATGGCTGAAAGATAAATTTTTTTACTAAAATTTCTCATTACATCTATGAGTGTCTGCCACCTAGTATTGTATCTTGTGTATTTCCATCATTTTCAGAGTATCTTTACATATTTGCACATTATGCATTGATCATTTATTGTAATATAATATATAAATAAATAAAACGCTTTAATCCTTATCTATATGGACCAATGAAATGAAAAATAAAGTAATTAAAAAGATAATCGCGGGGTATAAATCCAATAATCCCCATCCAAGAGGCCAAACTCAACTTTCTAGACTACGGAGTTAATAATTTATAAAAGCATTAAAAAACTTTTTTAGTTTAATACATTGCTTTTTATATTTTATTATCACCATTAAAAAAAATATAGTAATGATGTACACAATTATGGTGTATAAGTAGACCAGTGTCTGAGGCATAAATTTAACGAACAGCCACGTAAAATATATTTATAGTCAGTAAACCCATCTAATATCGACATTTCGGGTTAAATACCGCAAAATCCATTTAACTCTGACCCTAACTCTTTATTTATTGCATCGTTTTGGTTGTTTTTGCGCATCGAAAAAAAATATTTCAAACGATCACGTGATGCGGACGTGAATGTGCGGCGTTGCTCTTTGTCGTTGGGATTGTATGGCGCGGATCCGCGTCACCGGCACTTAGGCGCATTGAATAGACTCGCCGTGTACAAAACTGAAAACATAAGCTCGTTTCGCAGCGGAGAATCGATTTTCCGTAGCTTTTCCAAAGTAAACCGGCGAGTGGATCTTAAGTTGGGCTTAAAAGATTACCGAAGTCTTTGGGTTTCTGTTTAATAAGAGGGAAAAGGCTTCTCTTTCACCTACATACACACATTTTATTTGACTTTGACAATGGATTCCCGCACCGTATTTGCTCGTGGAGGAAATTTTCATCAACATATAATTAAATTTTCAACAAAACGAATACTACAATATAGTTTAATTAAACTGTGGACGACATAATAATTAACAATGCATGATGCATTCGAATGATCAAACCGCACGACATGAACAAAATATTATTGCGGTTTTACCGCATTTCAAGATTTTCCGCATGACATTATGTACGAATAATAAAGCGCCCCATACACACATTCGCAAATGTCTAAAGTTTATAATTAACACGATGATAAAGCCTTGTGCTTGTACGCCATTAGCACAGTGGTTCGTACATGTATCGCGTTTCAAATGCAACGGAATCAGTGTTCGTCAGAACGTTGCACATGCAACTAACCACATATGATAAATTAATAAATGAAAAAAATACTGTACGAACGAAACTGCAATTATTACAAAACAAATACATTAAAAGAAAAAAAATACACAATAAGGACCCTCGAAATAAATTCAATATAAAACGTTCTATGTCAATTGAAACGTCGTGTATTAGATGGATGCGGGACGGCAGAGGGGTGAGGGGTACTCATCGCTAAGCGCTGCGTTGCGCTGCGACTCGTTAAGTTAGGCTAGCCTTACTTAACTTCCATCGCCTGTTGGTAACATACAATCTGTAATGATAATGTAAATGAATCGCGACTGAGAGTATTTAGTATTCAAGGAATTCTTTAAGACGTATTCGGAAAGTTAACCGAATGCAGGGCGATGAACTTTCTAGTCGATGACATGTTGAGATCTTCGATTAACCATCGAGGAATCATCGCAGAGACTCAACTCTAAAGTCCTCTGTACAATCAACAAGAAATTCTTTGTCGTCGAGACAATGAATTCGGCACTTTTTACACTAAATTCTAACCGGAGATAAGAAATGGATCGTCCGTAATAACATCAATTTTCTATCTCGGGTTCAAACTCCCCTTCCGTCCTTTAAGCCTGACTTACACTTCGAAAGGTACTTTTGAGCATTTTGCGGGATTTAAGAGGAATAATTCATTACAAGTTATTAAAACCGAATGAAATAATTACTGCAGGAGTTCACTGCCAACAGTTGGAGTTTAAACGAGAAAATCTTAATGGAAAGGGAATAATTCTTTAGCAGAATTCAGTAAGAATGACCCTAAAAAACCCAGTAGTTAAACTGGGAGGTTTTTCCACATCCTTCATATTCCTTAGAACTTGCTAACTAAAGTCGAAAACAACAATTTCGATTTAAAACTAGAGCGCTTTTTTTCGAAAAGGTAATTGAAAAACTACATGGAAAATAGCAAACAGTTTTTAATAATAATGTAAATTATGTTTTATAATAATTTTATATTTATAAAAAAAATACTCTATTTCCTTCGATGACCTCTAATATAATGGATTCTAACCAGAGGAAGTGAATTGGAGTCTAACAACTCTCCACCTCTGCCTGTTAAATCCAACTTGGTATGGGTGAGTGGCACTTTGAAATGTATTCAGTGGCGGCTCGTGGATAAAATATTTGGAGATGCTGCGGAATATTAAAAGTTAAAAAAAGTATATTTCCTTTATATTTTATTTAAAATATAAAAAAAATATGGCTTAAAGAAGCTGTGAGATAGTATGACTGCACCGAGTCGCAGTGCGACATAGTGCTTAGCGGCAAGACCCCCCCCCGCACTTCGCTACCGCCCCGCACCCGTCCAATACCCGACGCTTGTAGCGCTGATCAAGCAGACCAGATTAATAAATACATATTATATTTATATTTTCGTATACTCAATAGACACATATATTAATATATAAAAATATATTTTTCCACAATGTATATAGGCAAAATAAATAAATAAAAGCACACCTTTCCATTATCTTTCCTTAAATAAAAGCATAATTTAGCATTGCTTGAGATTATTTGATTTTACAAAAACTGGATTTTTTCCTGGAGTAATATTTCTAAATTATTATATTTGATCTATTTAATTTCACATTAAAATAGTTATATTGTGTATTATAATAGTTTTGTCGTACATTTACCTCTGATTATACTGCGGAAGCCACGCCCCTCTATACATCCTTATTGGTCCAATCCGTAAAACATATTTAAAGTAAGATTAGATTCATAGAAATGCATAATTTATAAATATTTATCTTTGTAAACAATTGTAACAAAAAAACTGGGTCGATGTTCGATAAAATGCATTTCCTTTCATGGTGATCGATTGTTGGCATAGAATTATCTGGCCGAGTTGATAACACGATGCATTATTATTCACATTTTTTCATAAATTATACATTATGCCTTAAAATAAAACAGGTCGAATAATGTCTGCATACGTTGCGAATAGTTATAATGCGACTTTAACGATTATGAGTCGTAACAAGGTCAAACTAATCATGTAATTATATTATTTTTAGCTCAGAAAAACAATATTTACTAAAGCGATAAGAAATAAAATATAACACAATGAATTTTCAATTCCAAGTCTATTCAGCGGGGCATTGAAAAGCTCTAGGAATATATCCCGGGAGCTTAACAAAGTTGGATAACTTGTAATGTATAAATTGATAGACACGCTGGCGGAGCTATTCTTCAAAAATAGACACTTAAAAAGTTTCGACGTATTCTATCAAATATGTATTCATGGTATTTAGGTCGTTTACGGTTCAAATCTCTTATAATATATCACCCAAGATGTAATATATCAATATATTATATTCTTGTATAATATATTACGTATCGTGTTACACGTGTTAAAAAAAAATTCAATCGCCATTGTCATTCGGCATTATGGTGTATCGTGTTTCTATGAAAATGGCGTCGAATCATGCCATGATATTACATAAATAATTGATTGCATAAAGACGTCATTTTAAAATAGCGTCCGTATATGCATCACATGTGAGATTTTTCCCATGCACTAATGAATGATTTCATTTAAAAAAAAGGCTACGAAATATTATTTTTATGTTTTAGTCACTCACATGTAACTCTGACAAAAGTACTAAGTCTTGACGGTAATTTCTTACGCTTTGTCTGCTCGTTGTTCGTTACACTTTAATGCACCAAGCTGCACTTTGGCTTAATGACATAACCGTCTTATCTACTCTAGTTTTAAATTCAAATGAAGCACTAGAATTGTTCTATGGCATTTTTTCTTCTATATAATCATCATTATAATATCAAAAACAAATGTTTTACGCGGATACATCACGAATGCATTTTGCCGTGTGTGTCTAATTGAGCTCGAAATCTATACCAACATGTCAATTACACATTATCGCCTCGATAGAATAACGTTCATTAGTTTGGTGCAGAGAGAAATCCGTACTAATGTTCTAAACACGAACAGTTAGTAATTAGTCGGGCTATTGCGATGCACTTTTGATTTGCCAATAGTTTGTGCATTGGAACAAAACAGCAAAGCTAATGACTCGCTAAACGATCTTGATATGTCGCACATAAACAACTGATGACAGTATATTCATGTTTGCAGTTTTCAGGTAATATTAATAAATAAAAAAACGTAGCTGTAGAAGGAAAATAAATATACCCGTGAAATTTCAGCATCGGTGGGGTTTAGTCAATCTGCAGTGAGTAGAATTATAAATAAATAACAAAAAAAATAGATCCGTAAAGCGCAAAAAAAGAACGCGGAAGACAACCTCTAGTAGAAAGAAGCCTTTTAATCATTTCAGCGCATGACATACATGATCAAACGAATCGTACCCTCAGTGCCACGGACAACACGTACATGATCGAGATTCTTTAACTTGTCGTTACATTAAACTAGATAGAGTTGAGCAATGATGTTTGACTTAAAAATCAGCTCATAAACACAGCTAACTATAAATATAACATATTAAAAGAAAGATACAGGAATCATGTAAAATATAAATATGAACATAACACATAGGTTCAGTCAAATCTCATGAGGCCCAGAAGTAGTATAGGGTGGCCGTGCCTCGGCTCAGCTATTGCCAACAGGGTTCCACGTACATTATTAAAAATTTAATTGAAATTCTATAATTATAGTTAGAGTTTGTTTATTAATTTAGACATTGCCGGGCCGATTTGTCGAAATTTTATGAATTGTTATGATTGTTTTTATTAATCAACATATTGAGATGAAAACTTTAACATTTATTGGAT
>JAGXCT010033603.1:0-25584 GCA_022495035.1 Philopotamus ludificatus | reverse complement strand
GAGTTTGGTAAGGTCCATGCCCTCAGCGAATGAGAGCCTTGTGACTGGCAAATGATAGTGATGATGATGAAATAAATAATGTAAGGATCACATTTTTCCATCATTGAGGAGAAAAAGCGCAAATGATTCAATAATTTTTATTATTTAACTTATTATGTACATATCTTACGGTTTCTATGCGTAGAATCTCGAGTTGAGATACAATTTTCGGTGTTTATACGAATGTATATTGATTATTCTCTTACATATGTAGCATATAAGCAACTAACCATAAATCTGCATCCCATCAAGTCCCGAATAATTACACTAATAACGATGATATTTCAGAAATAAACGCCACAATTCATCAACAGCGGCAAACAGCAGACCCCATGCCCTTGTCGCAACCACCGATTCAATTTGATCGCGATGATTAATGTATCGCATATCAATTTGCATAGGTGAAAATTAATTGGGGGGCCTAAGTGCGCGCCCATTGGCACAATGCGAGAGATTGAATGCGCCGCGATCCTCCGCCGAATACATTTAAAGTTAATAATTTGACCCAGATCGTAACAAATGTAATAGAGGTCCAGATTCGGGACCCTCGCCTACTCCCCTTCTCTCTCTCTTTCTCTCCGCCTCCATATCCGCCTACGTTGTATAATACAGAAAATTTTCTCTGGACCCGTGTGTGTGTGGGTATTCAATTTGCGTTATTGAAGCACCTCGGGGACCTCTTGCGTTTTCATCGGTTTTAAGTAATTGGAGTGAAATGTCGCGTTCTGTAATTGGGCATTCCACGTTGATAACTCTATCCATTATTTTTATTCGTTTAATTAAATGATATCATGAGTTAGTTCCGCGAATATCAGCGGATCGGTTAATATATTAATGTTTTTTCCGGCTATAATCGCGATATTGACACCAAATTTTTAATTGGACAATTATGTGCGATATCATTATTCTGTTTTATTTTTCGACGTGCCCTCTTTTTTCGTCATAAATATTTTTTTTAATTCCCTCGGCTAGGCTCCCAGGAGAAAAATTAAAGCGTTCGTTATTTTTATTGTTCCCACGTCGCGCTGTTCGACCTGAATTAATTTGAGAACCCCTGTTCTAGAATATGGGTATACGTGTGTGTGTATATATGGGGGCACTAAATAATTTGATTACACCACAGCGACCTAATTTCTAGGTGGTGTACGCAACCAGACTCTGCCCCAATGAATTATTGATGATTATTTTTTATTTATATGTGCGTTGGTCTCTTGTATCCTATTAAATTTTCAGATTCTGAATATATCGATCACTGTTTGACTCGTGCGTGAGAAACAATGTGTATTGATTTTTTTTTGTATTTGTTTTTTTCAGATAAGGTTAAGAAGAAGTACTCAAATTTGGGTCACATGGTGGTGTCGGTTCGTCTGGAGAGAGGTGCCAAGGGAGGTCTGGGTCTGTCCCTGGCTGGCCACAGGGACAGGTCCAGGATGGCTGTCTTTGTTTGTGGACTGAGGCCTGGTGGAGCAGCGTCCAGGGCCGGTGGCGTCCTAGTCGGAGATGAAATTTTAGAGGTAAAAAATAATCACTTTAATATCTCATACAAATAAATTTACATATTTTTTATTAACCCTCTCCACTCTTAGTCAAATCTATGATTTCTCATTACATTTTTATTACATTTTTCCAACAGCGATTCTACACGTCAAAAATCAAATTTAACATCTGCTTACTGTTTGCACTTGACCATAAATTTCGGTAATAGTGTTACTGGCCTTGCTGGCCATCAAACCTTGATCATACAGCATCATACATAAAACACTTTACACTTATAATTATCTGAGGATAATAAATAAAATATTTAAAAATATCATATATATATTCTAATACAGAACAAAATATTTTTTTTTGGGCATAAATGATTATAAAATATTTTTAATTCAGATTAATATAATAAACTTGCTCAGGACATAATTACTAGGCTCCTTTGATGTGTATCTTTCGTGTCTTCTCGCTCACGCTATCTCTAGAATTTCACTTCTGAACGTATATTTTTTTAAAATCAAGTCTTTCCTTTTAATTGAATAATCAAACTTTCTGTAAATAAAATAAGATATGAAGGCATGTTTAGTTTTTCTTGAAGTTACTCTCAACGTGACGAGTATCAAATTACAGCATAGATTTTTTTTAAATATGTCATTAAATATTTTATTGTTCAATTTGACTATACAGTCAACCCTCCTATAACGTTTACTGTAAACCGCTGTTTTCTACAAAATTCTAATATTTTTAAGGTCAATTTATATATTTCGTAAATCTATAATACATTACCGAGCGAAATAAAGGTCAATGCTCTTTGGTTGACAGGGAATTTTAAAAAAAGCAGCGATTTAGGAAACGCTATAGGAGGTCTGACTGTATTTTAAAAAAATCCTATACCTTTTTAAAGGTTTTATTATTATTCACTAACTAGAAACTTATTATTCACTAACAATAAAATTATAATTTAATGCAAAAAATTAGTCCTTTTCATAAAAATTAAATTTCTACATATTTTTTTTTTGTTTAACCCATTATATTAAAATATAATTATAACAAAACGCTTGATTTATACATAAAATATGTATCTAATAAATCCTAATTTCAGTATGAAAGTCAACCCTTCTATAGCGCTACGATACACGCTATAGAAGCCTAGCCTACAAAATCCATAAAAAATTGGGGTTAGGTTTTTTAATTATTTTTATACGTCAAACATTTTTCCATTCGCTTATTTTTTATTATTAATCTAGCCGTGCCGATGGGGTCTATCGAGGACCCCACGTTTTATTTATTTTTCTCGTATAAATCTTTTAACCTTTTCCATTCCGTGAATCAGACGTATTGGGCGTAAAATTTTTAAGCAAAAATTTAAACCAAGCGTTTTTTTATTCGATTTAATTTTAAAAAAAGTATTAAATATTTAAAATAGTCAGATCAAACCCTGTAGATGCTTCTTATCCATTTTCCTAATTTGTAAAAAATAGTATAATGCGAATAACTCATAGATTCGACTAAAAGTGAACAGAGTGGATATTATAAATCCTAGATGACACAATTTGTTTGTATTGCTTTTATTTTTTTTTCGTAATTGCGGACAATAAAGATTCGATTGGCTTTAATCCCTCAGAATAAAAATGGCATAAATCGTAAATGAGTCTCTCCCCAATTTCAGGCCTCCCTTTTTTCTTCAGCCTCAGCTTTCTCATTTTTACTAAGAATAAGAAAAGTGCCAAGCTGATGTAAAAACCCCTTCGTGGTATAGCAATGGTCGGACTCTATCAATGAATTTGAAGGGTCATCGTCTAATTTTAGAGGACTTTCTGATCTTAGCTTATCGTTTAATTCTCCATCACCACTTTAAAATTTTTTGAACCATTGATGACATTGTAGAAGTTTTATTACGTCTTTATAAATTTCCTAGATCTGAGTACCTTCGTTTGACTTCAATCCCTCAAAAAAAATGGCATAAAAATCGTAAATGGGTCTCTTCCCAATTTCAGGCCTTGATAATTTTACTAAGAATAAAAAAAGTGCCAAACTGATGTAAAAACCCTACAAGTCATTTTTCTACTATCTTTATGACGCGTAAATGACACGTATACTCGGCGATGTTCTGTCGCAGGCTGAGGACACGCGTCACTAATACGTTACACTCGCACTTGACACATCGTACAGGATGCGAGCGAGAATATCATCGCGCCGGTGGCAACAGAAGCAAATATTATTGTTTTTATTATTTTTTTCGCAATTGCGGACAATAAAGATCATTGATTATTTATGATATTTATTCTTTAGACTTTTTTAGACTAATACAAAAAAAATGTGATATATAGGATTCATATCAAAAGATTTATTCGAGAAAAATACGTGGGGTCCATCGGCACGGCTAGGTTAATCACACGCTTTCTATGATTTTTATACATAAAAATATATGTTATTTATATAATTAATTAATTATATACCATAAGTATCCAGAAGGTATCTAACGTACGAAAATTTTCATGATTTTTTTTTCAGTTTTTCATGAAAATTATTTATTATAATGACACCTATGGTATTATATTGAAAACAATATATTTTTTTATATTTAATCATCGTCGATAAATAAATCGATTCCGGTTTCAATAAATACGTACTAAACCAGTGATAATAGCATAATTCAAGGTCGCATCTAGTGCATATGATTTACATACTGAATAATCACTGCAATTTTAGCATATTAATATATGTAAACATTAAATTAATTCTGAGAATTTTAATGTAAAAATCTTGTTTTTTTATATACATATATAAATTGATTTTTTTAATGATAATATTATAAACTAAACACATTATTAAAGTCTCGTGGGTTTTAATGCGTGTATTAAAATTGTGTTTCAGGTTAATGGCGTAGTTCTTCACGGAAGATGTCATCTGAATGCCTCGGCTATTATAAAGGGACTCGCCGGTCCCATATTCAAAGTTATATTACTCAGGTAAATTTAGTTTAAATAAATATTATTTAATTTAATATTATTTTATGTGTGTTGCGTATTTTTTTCAGAAGATCTAAGGCGTTGGAAGACGTCGCCGTGAAGCCGATCACGCAATTTCCAATAACATTAGAAGACGAGGTGAGCGCGTTTATTTTTAATTGCTTTTAATATTCAAATTTGTTCTTCCAAATGTTTCTGTTTTTAGCAATATTGACAATACCGATTCGTTTGAATAAATTATCATTTTTTTTTTTTTTGCTAGGTGACAATTATGCAAATCACTCCAAGTGCAAATGTTGAATATCTTTAAAGCGCAGCGATTCTCAACCATTTTTTACGACGCGATTTAATCGCCTCGCGTTAAGCAAACGAAAACTTAAGACGAACAAAGCATACTTGTTCGCGCTAATCTTCGTAGCGATTGTTTGCGTTATCGTGTGAAATTATCTCGGCTCTTTTAAATATTGACTCGCGAAACTTGGCTCGGATTTAACAAAAATTAAATGTTTAGTCAAATATTGACCGTGGAGTATTTAAATTAATTTAATGCGACCGCTTTTTTATTGCGGCAACCTCAAAAAATCCGTTCGCAATATTTTTTAATTGCAGCATGCCAAATTTAAATGTAATATAATTATACAATCGTGCTATAATTTAACTGGTTGGTATTCGCTTAAGTGTTTTTTTTATCACCGTATGATACTAGACACAACACGGCCGTATCACACCGCAAGATCCGATCGATTGATCCGCGCTTATTTAATAATCAATATAATTCTACTGAATAATAGAAAATATTTATCAAAACATGCTCAAAAGATCAACTTATTTTAAATTATTTATAAAAAATATCTTAACATGTTAAACAAGTCCTCATTTATATAAACGACCTCGATATTTTTTTTCATGAAAATAAGCGGAAATCTCGAAAAGTATCTCAAATTTAAAAACCGAATTTGATATATCAAGAATGTCACTACAACTTTGTAAAGAAAACATCTAAAAATTATTTATACATAATGTTTAAAATGACGTGAAAGTTTGCGCCCAAAGGCGCACTACGACCTGTTGCCTAATGGCGTCTACGGCGTAATGCTGATCAAGCCTACTCCAACGTTTTTTCGTCTAATTTAATCATTTAACATAATTATGTCCTTTAAAACAAACAGTAATTCCATAAATATGCTATAAATCACTATTGTTCTGTGATATTTCGCGTATAACTAGCTATAGAAGGAAATTCGCGTAAATCGAAACTTGAAATTTATAAATGATTTTTTATAGCTTTAATATTCGTGATTTAGATAAATATTTAAAGATGATACACGTTTCAGTTTTCGTTGTCGTATTGATCAACTTATATCTTGACATATTGGATTGGCTTAACTTATATTTAGTTATCAAAATGTTTTGACGTGTCTTAGTGTGCTTGATTTTTTATTGATGGGTAGAATTTTTGACAAAAATAACATCGTTATGATACCTCAGTCTCTGTATTCGCCGGACGTGACCCCCTACGATATTTTCCAAGTCGACGTTTTGTCGATATTGAAGAGAGAAATACTGAATCGCCGAAGGAGCTAAACGCCATATCGATAATTGTGTTCCAGTAATGCAGGAATGGCAAACGTGATGCATCGTAAGACATTGCATGTAAAACAAGAGGATCAGACATATTTGGAAAAGTAAAATCATGCCTAGAATATATATGTCTCTACTGACGTTCGTCAGTGTATGTACTGACGGATTGCTGTCAGTTCTAAGTAAAGATATTGGCACTATAACGTTACTAAATCGTTCTAAGATTTTAAATATGCAGCATATTATGTTTCTGATTGTGAAATTAAAGCGTTTTAAACAATCGAGAATTCAAAGATTGTCCTTCATTTATGTCTTTCTTGTCGTGCTTGTCCTTCATTATGAGTTGATGAATGAACTACCTGATGAAAGAATCTTATTTTATTAGATAACAACTATTTGATTTTGCGTTGATGTTACTATATGATCACAATGATCTAAATTCTTGGGCCTAATATCTTGAACGAGACTCATCACCAAACGAGATTCTCCAGTCCAAGAGATCATCTCTCATTTATTGTAGATTGGTGCTCCAATAAACATGTGTCTTTTGAGCTAGCGTGCATGATTTAATTCAGTTGTGCGTGTTTGAGTTATTATTTTTCCTCTCCCGAATGAGACAGATCCCATCTTTAATACAATTAACCTATTAGACCTCTCGATATTGTTTAGCGCTCATTATCTTTAAACTAGTGATTCGTTGATTATATTTTAATTCACGCTACGGCATATGATATATACTTTGCGCCTCGGGGCGTCAACGGTATCATCATAATCATCATTTGCCAGCCACGAGACTTTCACTCGCTGAGGGCATGGGCCTTACCAAACTCTCGAATGTCAGTCGAGGCCAAATAACCCGAGTCTCACACGTGGCGAGAAGAACCGCAGGGACCCAAGCCGTCTTGGTATGCGGTTTATTGTAAAGAGTTTCCCTCTCTTGGTCATTTCTGGCATTGGACATACATCCTCTAAGGTCTAACTATTGGTCTAAGTATTCGTTTTTCTCTTCTCTAAGGCGTTTTCTGCTTATAATGAGTCACAAATAGCAAGTGATTATTAACCCTGTCGCGCAATAGCAATCCTTTCATCATGAGAAAGGCCTTCTCAGAGAGAAAGAAGAAGAGCAAAATGAAAACAAACCTTGAAACTTTGCATTAGATATTTTTTTTAAATGACACGAGAGTTCGCGCTGTGGCTTGTGCTATATACTTTGCGCCTCAGAGCGTCAGCGGTGTATAACTGGTTAAATAAGGATTAAAAATGTTTTGGCACACAGCATGATTTTTTATTTTATGACTAAAAATAAATCTCCCGCATTAAAGAAGGATAATGTATTCATTATTACGCAGTTTCTCTCTTTTACAAATCACTTTCACTTAACATATGTTCATACGTAGCGGCTGTCAACATTCTTTGTCGAAATTGCGCAACAACGATTTATCGCGCTTCGACAGCCGAATGTTTCAAGGGCTAATCTGTCGACGCAAACAAATTTATTATCATCCCGGAATCTTTCAGTGGAG
Organism: Philopotamus ludificatus; assembly: GCA_022495035.1. Lineage (NCBI taxonomy): Eukaryota > Metazoa > Arthropoda > Insecta > Trichoptera > Philopotamidae > Philopotamus > Philopotamus ludificatus. The sequence continues at coordinate 17,984 of JAGXCT010033603.1, read as the reverse complement.
TGTATCCCGGAGTATGTTTGATTATCGTTATTGTCGTCGCGGACGTGTGATTCTTAGCGTATCGGTCGAATTGATACATCAATCATTTTCCTTGGTTCGAACGACGACGACGACAGTTGAGGACTTCCGTCCAGCGTTCACGCTCAATTGGCGTTGATCTGCTCTAACGAAATCGCCGGATCGATTCGCGCGAGCTAGAGCGGCACAACAGTCGACAATCGACAATCGCAACATTCACCTTGACTAGACTGTGTGATAACGCCTCTGCGTTGTTGTTGGTCAACGGAGTCGGCGAAGCCTCGCCGGCTCAGTGCCGGAGCGACGACAACGTCGCGAGGTTGTCGCCGGCTCGGGCTCCGTCGGGGGCTCCGTCGGCCAGTGGGGCTCCGCAGGCCCGTGGGGCCTCCGCAGGGACCTCCGCGAGGTCGCGTCGCGCCAACATGACACCCGCCGCCGTCTGCAGTTGTCCATGCAAACAATTACGTAATGGTATATTTACGGTGGTTGTTGAGCTCGAAGAACGGTGATGGATGTCCCCTGGCAGAAGAATGAGCGGGTCGCCGTCCATAATGCAAATCTGTGTTGCTAATGTCGTGGGATAACAGGTCTTTGATGTAAAAGAGCAGAGTCGGATGGATCTTTTTTTTTTTTGGCGTCGTTCAGTAATGATTCCATTAATGTATAAATGGGAAATTAGATTATATGGCCGGCTGTAATTTGTGTTTTGCGATGAAAATATCGTTTTGAGCGGTCGACGAACGTCGAAATGTATTTTTTCAACACCAATGATGACAATGTTAACATTTTTTTTGCATACGTTGCAATATTTATCGAGTCGTATTGTTTTTCAGTGATGATTTAGATGAAAATCATAGTCAGTTTTTATTCACGTCTAATTAATATTTACATATTCCTTCCTCGATACACTGCTGATAACAGTGGGTTATTGATTAACAAACATTTCATCTGGTGTTGTGGCGCATTCTTGCTCAATTCCGTCTTTTGATTCTTCAAGTATCATGGGTTTTCTGGCGTAGACTTCGAATTTAACCATTTCCACTCCAAGCTTTTTTTTGTTTGTTTCCACCAGCTCCACTACTCAATTGGAAAATTTATTACGTAAATGTGATTGATTTTTTTTAACTAAATAAAACGATTTTTTCAAGTATTTTTTTTTTTATTCTTGTTTCTAATATAGTGTACCATATAATAACCCTTGGATATCAATTTTTAAAATTTATTTTAGTATGGTATTTTTCAAAACACAGTCCAGGATGGAGCGATGGTTTTGCCTCGCATGTTTTGCAATAATAACATGTTTCTTTCTTTCCCCTATTAATTTTCCTATTAGAGCACACGGCACAATCCTTATGCTTTCCCTCTGGGTGCAAATATATAAAGTGTGACGTCCCATCTAATCGTTGCTCCTTATCGGCTGCGGATGAAATTCTGCGAGATGAAATGGGAGCTCTGAATTCTCCGATATTTTATGCAATATAAATGAATTTATTATGGAGACTTCCAGCCCCCAAAAAAAAGTTTTCTCCACCATTTGAGAGTCTTTCTTATAAAACAGTACGATGAAGCATACTGGTCGGCTACATCGACTCCGCCCATAAACTTATTGTAATTTACAATTACTGTCGGTTTTTTCACTTCTATCCGTAAATTCTGATTGGGCCTACAACTTCTAATATTTCCTCGCTTTGCTCTTGCATGTCTTCTTTGTATTGTTTCAGATTGAGACTTATAAAATGTACTTAGAACATTCACCACTCGTGTATCATACCAGGACAACGATAGGACATTTTGTTTTCGGAAAGCAAGCGTTTTTCCTTTAGATAATTTCGGTTTTTTCAATTTTTCCGGTAATCCTTTTCTATTAGGCATAATCGTGCCGGTCAAAAAACAACGCAGTTTATATAATTCATTTGCAAGAACTACATTCGTATAAAAACGATCCGTAAATATATGATATCCGACAGCTTTAGGTACGGATTTTTTCAGATTGTTGTGTAGATGTAAAACAATTCTACTAGTGAATGATAAATCTGGCCTTATTAGCCCATCTGTCGATATTTTTCCATAGTACGGAACGAAGGAATATATGTAGCTTTCTGAAGAATCGGCTAAAACATAAACACGTAGTCCCCATTTGGTCGGCTTCTTTGGATTATACGCCAGGAAAGAAATTTTCCCTTTGAATCCCACGGTGGATTCGTCAATTGATAGATTTTTATTTGGTATAAAATGTTCTCTGCATTTAGAATCAATGTATGAAAGATAATTGTAAATCTCATCAGAGGAATCAGATTCTATGAAGGCTGCAAATGACGGTCCTGGATCTGATCTGCTTAGTCCCTTTCTTGGTAATAACGGCATTGGAAAATACTCGCTTCACTTTCGTAATCACTATTTATATGAAAATTGTCAAATACATCTTCCAATTCTCCTATATAGTCACTATCATCAGCACTATCAAATTCATCATCAAATTTATTTGTGTTTTCAGCTGTAGTTTTACACACAATTCGCTTTCGTTTTAGATTTCTTCCGTTTTTATTAGACATGATTTATTATGGATTGAAAATTTATTTCACAAATGACACAATAAATTCCCGTAAATAAAAATTAATCACTTAGCAACGTTATTCGTCAAGTCCAATAACAAAAATGGACAACAGATGTTTACGAAACCTTAGCACGAGAGCAACTGTTTTTTTTTGTCGATGCCCGCTACTACCCCCGAAACAAACCATTCTTTTGTTTACATTAGGTAGTCATCCCGAAGGGTCCCAAGTTTCTAAAATTCTCTAAGATCTTGTCTAAACATGTATATATTTCGAATGTATATCGACAAGAAATAATAAAAAAATTGCTTAAAAAAATCACATTGTGAAAATTTTAAGTAATAATATTTGATTATACTTTGAGCTGGTGGAAACATAGCATGTCGAGTGACACTCGACATTGGAGTGGAAAGGGTTAAGGTCTCCCCACAAAAAAAATCCAATGAAATCAGATCTGGGGAACGGGCAGGGTATTCTCTAGGACAGGGATGGCGAACCTTTTTCCCAAGTGGGTAAAATTTGATATTTTTATTTATTAAATCCATGTGGCGGGTCACATAGGTTGGAGCAATTAAAAAACAATACAACAGTGCGCTTTACGTTGTAACAACATTAAAATTTATTAGCAAAAACCTTTTACATTAAAAAAAGGAAGAATACAATGAATAAAACGTTGTTGCTTTATTGCCGGACAACCTTTCGGCAGGTGCATATTAGTAGTTTTAACGCATGCAGCGGTCATTTCTTCACTAAGTCGATTTCGTAGTACTGATTTAATAAAATTCATTGATAAAAATAACTTCTCGCATGCATATGTTGATCCGAACATTTTCATTCCTTCAAATGAGCATGGTAAAGAAATCCATACTTGTCGACTTTTTCCTCTATTGATTTATTCTCAATTTCGTGTGCTTTTTTCTCCAATTCGACGTTTAATTCTATAAATTTATTTCTCCATATATAACTGTTTTGGAACTCTACTAATTCCATTTCTAAATTATCGATATTTATCCAACAAAGAACCCCAACCTAAAGATTTATATTCAATCATGTGGGGATATAACAAATCTAATAGTTGTTTCCAGTTGATTTAAATTGGATTAAACCCTTCGAAAACCTGTCTTTATTTCTTCTAAACACGATAAATACTGTTTAGTTGCTTTATCATTGCTTTCTAAATTAAATGAAGTTTCAAAATGTTTTTTTAAACATGGAAAATATTTCATTGTTTTCGAATTTAAATCATTAATGAATATATTGATTTTATGTTTTCATACATTATTAATGCAATTTCACCACGTCCTTGCAGTTGCTTATTTAGTTCATTAAAATGTTGTGTAAGATCACACAAGAACATTAAGTTATTTAACCATTCCTCATTTGCCAATTCTGTTAAAATTAACAAATCGATTTAAAACTTGTCCATAACTAAGCCATCGAGCGTTATTGTACATTAGAAGTCCTGAATATTGAAAATCTACCTCTTCTAATAATTTTGAAAACTATCGCTTATTTAAAGCTTGTGCAGATATATAATTTTGTTTGATTTCATCAATTTGATCAATTCTTCCTTTATAATATTTCCAGATTTAAACCTAGAGTCTAGGACGTCTTTGTCCAAGCCATCTATTTGGAAGATTCTCATCAAGATATTCTCTAAATAAATTTCGCCATCTCCGACAGAATCCTCTCGAATGAGTAAAACAGTAATTAGTGTACTGTCAAAAAATAACGAACCAATTAACTAATCATTGACCCTTATTATCCGCAATAGCGAAAAAAATATAAAAACAACAATACTCGCTTCTATTGCCACGGGCGCGATGTTTTTTCTCGCCCGCATTCGGTACGATGTGCCAAGTGCGAGTCAAACGTATACTAGTGACACAACATCAAATTCATTAGTAGAAGGATCCAAAATAAGCACCAATTTATGGATAAGCATATCATGAATAATTATTTTTATTCTTAGAATAATCTTGGGGTCCATTTTCAATTATAAATATACCATTTTTACAAGTAATGTAATTGTTGGAATGTAACTTCTACATTTCGTCTTAAAATGCGATGGATACTTAATTTGCTGAGACCAATCTCGCGATTTTATTGTCTTGCTGATTTTTCGGATGCTTGGAAATATTTTTTCTGTTCTTTTTCTTAGCTGGTGAAGCTCGTTGATGTTCTTGGTCTTCCGGAACGTTGTCTATGATCATCCTGAACAGTTCCATTTATTGCAATCTTATCGTTTATCCTACTAATTGTAAATCGTGTCTGTGGATCAGGCCGAGTCTTCTGCTATATTTTCTTGCTTCCAATAATATTTTAAAATATTTTTTCTTGTTTCCGAAGCCAATCATGGTCCACTCATCATTTCCAATTAGTTACACACTGAAAAGAAAGAAAAACCTGAAAGTAATTAAACATTGTATACATTTTTTGGGACAGCCTGTATTATTATTATGTCTCAGAATTTTTATCCTAAATCAAATAAAATCCTTTTATATACAGAAATATTAATTCATACGAATACGAACGCAATTTTCGGAAAGATTCCGTTTTTATCTCCTCGCTGCTGGTAAAACGTCGCTCTTTCATATATTTTTTTCATCTGCCGGCCAATATAAATGCTGAGGCATCATGATGGTGTAGTATTTTTGCTAAAAAATCTTTCTACAGTTTTCTAAAAATAAATTAAGTCTCCAATATGACTTCAGGTGACTTTTCTCCAAATAATTGTCTATTTTTGGCAAACTGAAACAATTACTAAATAAATTATGTTCAATAAGATGTCTCTTCTTCTTCATCTCCCTGTTTTTGAGCGTCAATGCACCAGTATTTTCTATTATTTGCGGACAAATTTATATCATTATATAAATTTGTCTAAACTTACCTGTCAAATGTCAAAACCGCCAAAAATCTAAAAACCAAAACCGATACCGATCCAATAAAAATACCGGTTCAAAGCTCTGATATTAAATAAACAGCAATCTATTATGATTGTATGAAATAACCGCGATTGAACTAAATTAATAAATAGATAGTTTAATCTTAATGGAGTAGTTGGGTCTTTATAATTAACTATAATTCCATATATCCATCGTCAAATAAATAAGTTAAATTAAATTAATATCTCAGGCACAGCGTTTCATTCTAATGGGGCCCTTTTGTCCTCTTCGATCACTTACAGAGGACGTGTTGACGATTCTTTGCGACAACATTCGCGTTGTCGAGCAACGTGATCCGTCCCCTTCCACGTCGACTCAGATAATAAATTCATATTGTCTGTTATTTTGGTTCTTTTGCAAATTCTATCAGTCCATCTTATGAATACCTTCTCTATCCAAACTTTTATTTTTATTATCCCGCCAAATAATTCGCACTTATTATCAAATTTGTCATATTTAAGCGCTTTTTATTACTTTTTTATTTCTTATCAGATAAACGAAATATTTCTTAGAAATTATAGTTATATATATGGGGAATAAAAAAAATCAAGCATTGAAATATTTATCCAACGTCTCATGGGTCTTTCAAGTGCTTTCCTATCTCCAACAGACGAAGCATCGAGTCCAACGATATTTGATTTGTCAGGCAACGTGATCTGCTTTATTAACTCTGAGATTGGCTTCTTTATTTTTGTTATTTAAACTCTTATGATTATTTTCTCATTGCTTCATTGCTTTCTGTATATAGATCATAATTTTTTTATTAATATATTTCAGCTAATTCAAATATTAATATTGAATCCATACAAAATGTTTTGTTAATAATGATAAAATATACTCTCTTATTAAATTATAATATTAGGCACAAATTTAATACGATTAAAATAATTTTTGATTGTCTACTTTAAAAATGATCGTATAAATATTGTAATTTAATTATTATCAATTAATTTAAAATAGCATTAATGAGAAGATCGTTTAAATCGAGACTCTCCTGCAGTTTTTCCATTTTTATTGGTTATATTAAATATTAAATAAATCGGTTTAGAACTAAAATATTTTTAAGACATGCACTATTGATTTGAAAACTTAATAATTGAAAGAAAAAAAATGTGACGAAAATTGAAGATGTCATACAGTCTTCCGCTTCAATTCCTATATTAGTTATCATAAAAATTTAACTGAAAAAAATAATCCGACATCCTAAACCAATTTATTAGATTTTCCGTTAATAAATTCCGACTATAAATGCTCTGAATAGCATAGATTAAAGTTCCCGTGATAAATCTTTAATAGCTAATCGAGAATCTGAGTTTTAAGGATTGCCCTGATTTATCTTTGATGCTTTTCTTATTATTAATAATATTATATTTTTTATTGCAATGATGACTAAAACTATACATGGATATATATTAACCTAACCGTGGCGATTGGGTCTATTTAGGATCCTAAGTTTTTTTATTTTTCTCGGATAACTCTTTTAATATAAATCTTATGTATCACATTTTTTTTGTATTTGTCCAAAAAAGTCTAAAGAATAAATATTATTAATAATCATTGATCTTTATTATCCGCAATTGCCGAAAAAAAAACAATATTCGCTTATGTAGCAATGAGTGCGATGTTTTTCACGCTCGTAACCTGTACGACGTGCCAAGTGCGAGTGAAATGTACTTGTCATGTATGTCATTTACGCCATATTGATTAGTAAAAAAATCTTAAATATCGCATATCATGAATAACTATTTTTATTATTAGAATAATTCATTTTTAAGTCAATATATTGATGAAGGTTTCATCAATATCTTCCATTTTCCATTAAAAATAGACTTCCTAGGACAAAAAAAACAGGAATATACAAAAAAATTAACTTTTAATTGATTTTCTTGTGATTCTCATAAGACCTTTTCTAAGAAAAGAGAATTTCGAGTTGATTTTAAGTGATCTAATGAATTTCTATCCCGTTTTAATATACCATATACAGTGGAACCTCTCATAACGAGCATAATTCGTTCCAGAATCTTGCTCGTTGTGTGAAACACTCGTTATGCGAAACTAATTTTCTCATATAAATCAATATAAAACACGATAATGCGTTCCATGCGAAATATTTTTTTTTAACGTTTATTCAAATAAAATTTTACATGTTTATAAATTGTTAAAGATCGTAACAACCTGGATAAAAACATTTTTAAAAATCTAAACTAGCTTATTAATTATAAATTTATGACAAATAATTAATTATTTTTTACTAGAAAGCTGTCTAGAGACATTTGTTTTAGCCGACTCTTTAAAATTTGGTGAAAATGTGACACAGCGCTATCGTTGAATATGTTTGTAACACGCATAGCCACCTCCTTATTAGGATGATGCTTCTCAATGTCCGATGAAACAGTTTCCCATGCTTTCAGCATTTCTCCTATTGCGTCAGAAGATTGTTTCTCTGCTACTTCCTCTTCCTCCAAACTCTCCTTCATAACTTCTTGCTGTGAAATACGATCCAACACACACAAGTGCGTGAGCAATTTTTTCACTTTTTTTGCTCGTTATGCGAATTACTCGTTATGGGAGGTGCTCGTTATGAGAGGTTCCACTGTATATTTTTTTAACAATAAATTAATTGTATGTGAGTCAGAATTTAGTATCTATTATATAAAATAAATACGAATAGGATATTGCTATGGCGAGTACGTTCGTTACTCGATACCATTAAAGCACGGTGTTCCGGAAATATTGAGGTGTAATATCTCAATTTATGAATATCCAATATTTTCCCGCATTTACATACATAATATCCTTTCGACGAGGATTTAACGCCGCGTGATTTATACTATCGCCGTTCAAACTGCCTATGCCAAATTAAACCGCCACGTTTAACGGTGAAAATATTATCTGCGGGAAAAACTGGAGGGGCGCGAGCTTTTCCCGTGACGAGTGGCGCCATCGCCTCGGCCGAAGCCTCGAATCATTATTTAAATTTAACACTTAACCGCCGAGTCGTTCGGGTCACGAATGTCGTTCGGATCACGGTTGAGTGATGTAGGTCCCGATCTCTCGAACTGACTAAGAAAACGAAAAGCCGTTCACGCGGGACCCATGCCATTTTCCGGGAAGAGTGCCTCGATAGGTCAAAGTTTACTGGAACAAGGTTACACGCGTTCCGGATGTCGCACAATCCTCGATTCATATTTGAAATACGATATTTTTTGTTGGGGGATACGTGCGTAATTAGTTGTTAAATAAGTCTGCAATTTGCCGAATTGGCTAACTTTCAACACCACCGTCCGTCAGGATGATGGATGAGTGCAAAAAAAATGAGAATGTGACCCCGAGATAACTCTTTCTCGGATCAATTCCGGGAACGCTTAGAGGGATGATCGGCCATAACGGAAAGCGACCCATTTTGGGAGCAATGGAAATAAATTTGCGAGATGGATATCGGTACCTGGTACTAATCAATTTGGCCAATTACGTCTATGGCAAATGTATAACGACGATTAATTATTTTTACTTTTTTCCTCAATACCTTTGCGATGGATTCAAAGCTATTTTCTGTATTTGTATAAATATTAATTTAAGGTAAATCAGAACATAATGACAAATATTACGGATAATTTCCATTGTTCTTAGTAATCTTTCTCTACAGTTCGGAAAGTTTTCGATTCCTCTCTTGTAAAATTGTTGACGTTTTTTTATTAAAAAATGTTTTTTACGTCTTCTACTGAGGTAAACATTTTTTTCTAAGTGAATGCTGATAATCTGAAAGTGCAATATCTGATGAATAGGATTTTTGTAACAATTTCGCCTTCAGTCTTCAGTCTTCAGACACAATAAACTTTGACTGTAACCGTTGTATTCAGGTTTTAATAATTCATATTGAATTACGCCCAAAATATCCCAGAAAACTCATAGGCGTACCCTTTTTAAGGTGCATGACGGTTGAAAACATGAAACTGATACTTGATTTGAAGAAAGACATTGTTTTTTTTTCTTTGAGTTGTTGTGAAACACCCACTTTTCATCAGCAGTAACAATCTTTTTCAGAAACGGATCATCCTCATTTCTAATTGTTTACCGATCCTTTTCAAATGTTATTATACCGTTGACCAAGGACAGCCGAGACAATTTCTTCATGGTTTTGCGAGGGTCGTACTCTATCACTAAACTTGAGGAGACATCGTCTAATTTTAGAGGACTTTCTGATCTTAATTTATCGTTTAATTCTCTATCACCACTTTTAAATTTTTTGAATCATTGATGGTATTTTCGAAGTTTTAATATGTCTTTATAAATTTCTTCGATGATCTCAGTAGCTTCGTTTGGCTTCAATCCCTCAATAAAAATGGCATAAAAAGTCGTAAATGGTCCTCTCCCCAATTTCAGACCTTGACACCTTTTCTAATAATAAAAAAGTGCACAAAAAATTGTTATTTCTCTTCGGTTTACCTTTTATTTTGGATTTTTCTACTATCAATATGACGCGTAAATGACACGTGTACTCGGCGATGTTCTGCCATAGGCTGAGGACATGCGTCACTAATGCGTTACACTCGCACTTGGCACATCGTACCGGATGCGAGCGAGAAAAACATCGCGCCCTTGGCAACAGAAGCGAATATTGTTGTTTTTATTATTTTTTCGCAATTGCGGACAATACTATAATATTTATTCTTCAGGCATTTTTAGACAAATACTTGCTGAATATATCTCTATTAATATCATACTTTATTTCCTGAAAAATTATAATTCATTTAGAGTATGTAGCAGAATTAATGAAAATGTAATATTTCTTATTTTCGTCTCTATGATAAGGAGCGAAATAATTTTCGTTAAGTGTTTCTTAATCGTTTGTATGAGAGATTGCTCCGGAATGACTTGGCAGTCTTTCTACTTGACTGCCACTTTAATAAATGCAAATTTCAAATCCTATAATAGAAAAAAAAAACATTAAATTATTTTGCATTCAGAACAATTTTCCTGATGCAATTTCCATTGCGACGTTACTCTCCTTTGTGATATAATAATGGATGCATATTGGTTTCCAACAGACTCGAAAAGCATAATTTAATCTCCATTGTGAATATGATATTTCTTGATTTCCAATTTAATTTATAAAAATATGGAATAAATAAGATAATGCATTATATAGACATTAATAGTTTCGGGTAACAGCTTGGATTTAAATCCAATAAGAGCCTAATGATGATTATTGAAAATAGTGTTCGATAAAACAAAACATTTTATATTTTCGTTTATCCTTCTGACTTTTCCGATGCGTTTAAAATGCCCTGTTGATTTTTTTGCATTTTTTTTCAACAATTTGGCGTGAATTTGAAGTTCTGATCGAATTTTGATGGTCGTCCTGATTTAATGGCATCCTGTAAATTCCTATTACCCGATTTGAATCGACGAAACTAAAATTGTCATTTGTTTTCTGTCGACAATCGACCATAAAATTCATTAATAGCTTTTGTGGCCTTGCTTGAAGCCCTGATCGTAATTGCTTCCCATGTTATTTGTTGGTTTCGGGATTCTTCATTTGACGCTCAATTATAAAAAAAAATATTTTTATACCGAAAAACTAAGCTAACGAAAAGTATAGTAACTAAAAGACGTATCCAATATAATGGATTTCTTTCCGAACACCGGATTTCGAGCTGTTTAATCATTTATCAGTAATAAAGTAAGAATAAATATAATAACTTCATCTATTCAAAAGAGCTGTGAGTAATAATTCGAGGGTAAAACCCGATATTCATTGTGTTTTTTTTGTTCTTTTTGTTACTGTTATATCGTGGTGGAATTTGTGATTGCAAAAAAATGAGAAATGGCTTTGTTAGCAGAGCGAAACGTGGCCAGTCATTAGCTAATTAGAAAACAGCACTAATTCACACGTGATAAAATGTTTTTTTTTTTATTCACTGTGGATATCAAAGAAATGTTAAAAAATAATTGCGGTTTTATATAATACGCAACGTGCGTGATAAGAATTGGTGTGAAATGAGCATTGGAACGAAAATTAGTTTTAATTACATCATTAATTGTTGAAACGGAATAATTGAAATTTTCCGTCGAAACCGACGCCATCTATTTTCATAAATTATCTGAAACTATTCAATCATTTTCTAGTAATAAAACGAATATGTAATCAATTAAAATTTATTTAAAACTGCCAACAATATTTATTAATAATTATAATAAGACTCTCATAATAATTATTAATAAAAGTTCCATATTACCGTATACAGAGGGTCGATTTTCGTTTGCTGCGTAAAGCTCTGTTTTGGGCAGACCTCTATATGCCCCATCGGTTTATATTTTCCACTTGATTCGAAAAATAAACGACACCGTCAACGTTTTTCGATTATATTTTGCATTTCTCTTTACTGAAATTTGAATATCATCATCAACTGATTGATGAAAATCTTTTCATAATTCGATCGATTCCTGATTCAAAATGTTCGTACGCACATGCAACCGAGTTTCACACACTTTGGGGACAAGAGTTTAAATAAATAAAAATTAATAAAAACGATTTTCATTTGATGTCGTGGAAAATACATTTTTTTCTGTTTAATTTCGCAATAAAAAAATCGATAATTCTTATTACTGTACTCATTTTTTAAAAAAAAAAAAGGGGAGGCCACCTCAACTTCATTATACCCCACCTATTTTTTAAGTCACGAGCCGCCTCTGGTAATAATTATAATAATAATAACAATAAACAATAGAACAGAATGCCATAAATCCAGTCATCAAGATGCCAATATTTGTTTAAGATCTCTTGATACAAGATAACAGCTTGTTGAGTGAATGAAGCGAATGTTCTGAATAAAATATAAATTCAGTGAATGATAGGCTGCCATATATATTCTTTTATTCTCATCGATCAATACCGTTTCTTTCAATAATTGAACATATCAATTATTCTAGTGAAGTGTTTAAAATATGATCTGCAATAACAAACATGTGATGTTGTGACATCGATTTGTGCAAACAATGAAACAGTGCGTTGATAAATTAACACGTCTCGTGATCATCAGTTCATCGTCAGTGTGTTCATGATGATATTCGCAAGAGCCGTCACCAAGATCATTCAGCTGAAGATAGCCTGTCTCAGTGGCGAAGTGAGTATCTGAAAAAAAAATACAGTCATCGATATCAGCGTACGTTTTTTAATGCGGGCTCGATATTTTCATTTTTATTTTTATTACTCAGCAATAGGTAATTATAACATATTATTGTTTCCAAAAATGAAAGTAGCTTAGCATGAGGAATAGTTACGTAAACATTGAGGATAAAACGTCAATGGCTTGGTATATGTAATGAATTATTAAGCGATTATTATACTATGTCGATTTTTGAAAGATTTGCCATCACTGACCCTTTGCGATCTTACATCGAGTCTGAAGACATTTTAATATTATTTTAAATAAAAGCTCAAATCTCTATTAATGATTTTTTCTCTGATAATGCTAATAACAATTACAGTCAGCCCTCCTCTAGCGAATAAATTGGCGTTATAGAAACCAAAGACACTCATACAAAATGTTGATAGAGGGCTTTTTATTTTATGTTATAAATTATACGAGATTGAATCGCATATCCTAAATTAAGTTTTGAAAAGTGCGTAAAATATGTAATTTGACCTTGAAAATTTACGTTATAGTAAAGAGCGCTATAGGAGGGACTGTCGAACTTATTATAGAAAACCGTGGTATAGCAGAGAGCATTATAGAAGGGTTTACTAAAATCGGTTTAAAGAAAATTGGGCGCAAAAATAATATTTTAACCTAAAAGGGAACGTCCTCGGATAAACGTTAAATATTACTAGACAGAAAAATTGTTATTATTTTTTGGGATAAATTAAAAATAGTGTATATTTAAAGTTATTGGTAAAGTCAAGCAGAGAAAAAGGAGGAGTCTAATATCTCATTGTCTAATCATATTTAGATACATAACTAGATATGGATTAAAATGTCCTGATCTCTGTTTAGAATGCAATATACTCGATTAAATATCCAAAAAAAAAATAATAATCCTAGAGCGCAGAGATCAGAACCACGCCATAGAAACCCGCGCTATAGAAGATTAGACCCATACAAAATTTGGGATTTTTTAAATTCATAAATTTTTACGTTGCACAAATTATTCAAATAAGATTGTTTTACCTCAAAAATGAGACCAATGTATCATAATTTATATGTCAAGTATACGAGATCCTATAGCAATACTGTTGTTTTCTTCTTAATATTGACAAAACGTGGTCTTTTCGTGTTTTTTTGTTCTATTCCGGTAATAGGAAAAAACCGCAGGAGGTTTTTTATGGCGAGAACGAAAGCCAAGGCATCCTAGCGGTATTGATTTTGATTTTTACAAGTATCTCATGTGATAATACATACCAATGCCAAGATACGTCAAGAGCAGGTGTATCAAACTCTGTATCTTTTATCGCCCTCATATACAGCAATTCTTCGTTTAGCGCTAAGGCTGCCAACCTAGACAACAGAGCGCTAAAAGAAATAGCGCTGAACGAGGTCCTGGCTCTAAAATTGTATTTTTTTGTGATGAAGTCATCTAACGTCATTTGCTACTTTCTTTTCCATTCGATAAGCACACAATCAATATCTTGACTTAAATTGCTTAAAAATAGATTATTCCAAAAACAAAAATAGTTATTTATGATATGCTTCATAATTTGGTCCATATTTTGGATTTTTTTACCAGACAATATAACGCCTCTACTCTGACACGTGTGCGGTTTCACGCGCACTTGCACATGCGCGATCTTTTTTCTCTCTCACACCCGGTACGGAACGAATAGAAACGCATATTGTTGTTTTTATTTATATTTCGCAATTGCGGATACTATATATTCTTTAGACCTTTTTAGACAACACAAAAAGTTTGTGACACGTAGGATTTATATTAACACATTGCCTACTGGTCGTATTATGGTCAAACTTGCGTTGGGCGGGCGCATTCGCCATAATATGAAACGTCGTCTTACAAAAAAATCATTACTCTTTATTAATCAAAATATTGAGGTGAAATATAAATTACTTGAGCTCAACATTTGCATTGATAGTTCTTGTAAAAAAAATAATTTATATCCCACAGCAGGAGTCATCAAACAATTTGGGAACGGGCTTAATTGATTTTTTTTTATAAAACATGGTTTGAAAATGGTCTTTCGAATGGTAAATTTTAAATATTTATATCGAATGTTTGTGCTTTTAAAATTTTAAGGTCATTAGCTCTCGACGCTGACAGGCCTTCATAATTTTAACATCCACAACAACAGCTTTTTTTTTATAGCCCCGAATGTTGAGGGAACCCGTCATAAATTGAAGAGAATAATTACGATATTCACACTGGTAAGAATTATTCATCAAAAAATAAAACATTCTATCAATGAAAATATTTAAATAAACAATACATGAGTAATAAATAAATTCTTAAATGAAACATCAAATAAATCAAACAATTCTTAAATAAATCACACTCCTTCTTGTAAAACAGCCATAAAATATTTCGAATAAATGGTTTTATATGCACTTGCCGCATTTGCCGGAATTCTCCTCAAGGTCTGAAGTATTTAACCAAAAAAATATTTAAAAAAGACTAACCGTTGTAAAAATTGCAGCCGATCAAACGCGTAGTGTCGGCTAGCGTGTGTTATGCGCGCCCCGGACATACACAAATACGCTTTTGACGTGGAATCTACGTCCCCCGTAGGCAATGTGTTAATATAGTTATTCGAGAATAATTAAAAACTTGAGGGTCCCAAATAGATCACATCGGTACGGCTAGGTTAATGATAACACAATTTTATTACGAAAGCCTGCAGCAAATTCTTGGGTTTATGGTTTATTTTCAAGTTCTCGTCGTTCTGTCAGTTCGTGAAGGTCGTCTTTAGTAGGGCTCTAACCAGAAGCTTGCAGTGACTCTATATTATCTTACTCGTCTACATATTCTAGTCCCGCTGTTTCGATTAGATCGACAATTTAGCTAACGTTATGTTCTTCTTGTTGGAAATAGATGGATCATGGAGTAAAAAAGATGAACCAGCTCAAACCACCGATATTCATCATAAAAGTTGATCTGTTTGGTGGGTTTTTAAAGGAATCGCTTTTTTGAGTTTCTATCGGACAACACAACGATCAATTCTGAAATGTATTGTCATCATATGGACTAATTGAATGATTTACTTAAACAGAAAAGGTCAGAATTGATCCACCAAGATGATGCGAGACCTCATACAAGTTTGTTAACTCGCCAAAAGCTTTTACAGCTTGGATGGGATATACTGTCACACCCACCATATTCTCTAGATCTGGCACCTTCTGATTATTATTTGTTCTGGTCTCTTCAACATTTTTTAGACTGTTAAACCTTTACTTCAAACAAGGAGGTCAAAAATCACCTGGATCAGTTTTTTGTCAGCAAAGAATAAGCATTTTATGAGGATAGAATCATGCTATTGCCAGAAAGATGGAAAAAGGTATTGGTCCAGAATGGACAATAGATAATTCAATAAAATATTTATTCACTATAAGAAAATCGTTTTTCATTTTCTCAAATCAAAATGATGAATTATCATTAAAAACACTCGAATTTCATAAATGTAATTTTGTATATTTGGCCATAACAGCTTAATTTTTAATATTTCTATTAAAAATTTATAAAATCAGCATATTTTCTTATCAAACCTTGTACGATTACATATAATACTATGCCTTGCCATGAGTTTTATTTGTATTTGACCTGCATTCTATTATAAGCCAATTGAAACGTAAATGTGTACACAATTACACTACTTATCCCATTATCCTCTATTACAGATGCACAATACAATGCGATTGATTTATGTCATCGCGTCTCATTTTCATTATTTAATTTAATATATTTTTTTCTTTGATAACAACAACCCACGAAGAAATATTCCTCCTCCATTTAAAATTAATATAAAATGCTTCAAGGGATTTTTTCAGCGCCGTAAAAAGAGAGAAGGGTTAAAATAAATGTTTTCATGATAAAAATGTAATAATATTCCTGAAAAAAAAAAGAGGATGGAAAAATATTACATTAACCTTTTCCAACCCCCATAAGGAATATTAATGATTTTTTATGCAATAAAATCTGACATTTTAATTCAATTATTATTATGTATAGTCTGCGTCGCACGTTTAATACATTATCACGTTTATTATTTTCTATGCAGTGATTACAAATCTCGAATAATTTTCACGGCTGAAAATTATTTTCATGGCTGAAAATCATGGCGTATTCGTGCATACACATCCATACGTATTAATACATGCGACTCTTGTTATCTGCGTTTCCGTTCTGTAGAATTACAAATTCGTTAACTGTGCGTTCGACAACGGGGGGAGACCGGGGTGGAATGTGCCTCCGATGGCATATTTAATTCTTTTTTATGTATAACAAAAATCGGCACATAAATATTGACGCTGTTTATGCAGCATCCTGTACGCGACGCCGCCTCTGCAAATACAATAAACCGGGAACAACCTGACCTTTTTATTCTTCGCATCCCGTTCTGGAATTCCGCATAGTCTCCGGATGACATGTTTTACGATTGGAATTTATAATACAGCGTGCGATTGTCTAATTGAATATGTACGCTTTTTCTGGTCTGAATTCCGGCCGTTGTCCCTGTTTATGGGCCGCGTCCGATAACTCCAGAAACTTTTGTAGCGCGCCGGTCGGCGTTATCTCTTATCTGCACAATAAAGTTTGCCTTCTGCGGTGATATCGCTGTACAAATAGCTGTTCATACGAACAGTGCCACGTTTGGTGTGCAATTAACCAAATTATTTTTGGTACAGATGGTGCCACCGGCGAAATTGCAATCCAATCGGACGCCATTTCGCCGCTGAACCCATTACGCTTACATATATGGAAACACAAAAAAAATGTACGAACTGTCGATTACTGTAATCTGAATCATGTGGTTTTCGGATTATGTCTGTTTTTATAAGAAAATAATAATATAGGTCATGTGACACATATTTTGATAGACATGGAAATCCGGGAAATCCATGATAACTGAAATACTTAATCATTTAATTGTATTTTTTTAAGAAATACTGCTTAAAAAAAATCGTTACGTGTATAAATATTCTTAACCTTATTATGCGTATTGTGCAATTTTTTTAACATCCAATTCTCAGTTGGATTTTCGTAATCGATCTGTTTATACGTAAAGTGGAAAAAAATAAATAATGATAAATAAGATAATCATCTTATTTAACAATATTCCTAGGCAAATCATAAGGGAAGATATTCCCTTATGGATTTTCTCGCAATATGTTACTCATTTAGACGTCCTACTGCATCTATTTCGTCTGGTCGCAGCTTATGAGATTCAAGTTGCTTTCCTCAGCTCTTAGGGTTTCTCTTAATTTTGATCAGACACATCTCGTCCTTCGAAGAAATTCTGAAT
>JAGXCT010033602.1:6931-25586 GCA_022495035.1 Philopotamus ludificatus | reverse complement strand
ATGGCAAAATTGAGCGCGTGCGGACGGACTGACCTTGCGCAAACATCCGACGTTTCAGCTAGCTTAATTTCCTGCAATTACCGTCGCAAAAAGTGCAAATCGAGCTAAATTACCCAGACCGTGTACTTTCTCTATTAGAAAATAATTTGTACTCCACCCCGGAATATTAAATGCCAAGAAGAGCCAGTTACTCCCTATTTGAACAGCTCTCGGGCTCAAGGAGTGTGCAGCGAGCCCGTAGAGCTTTCCTGATGAATATTTTATGAGCACACTGTGCACGTAATTCTATGTATTTTCCAATTGTATACATATGTATCTACAACAGTACACACGAAAACGTGTTACAAATCCAATTGAGGTCGATTTGGACCGAAAATTCAATGAGGGATACCGAGCCATTTGCAAAATTGTTAAATTAATATTTAAATGTGTTGAATTCACTATTTTATAACAAACTGTGTACACCACAAGCCACACTCAAACCGTAGCTTAAACAAAACGATTGCTACATAAAACCGCCGATTGTTGTGCGGGATGCGGAATTGAAAAGCATGAGAGTACAAAACGTAAGCCTGAAACATCCTGTACATTTCGATCACAAAGATCTCTGAGATCGTACACGTTCACTATTTAAGCCGGATAAAAATATTTTGTATTCTATCTGTAATAATAAACAAGAAACCCATAAACCATCATAAAAGAAAAACTCACATAAATCCCCCACCAAACAAAACCCAGATATATTCTATACAACGTGTATTGACGCACGTATTTATGTCTCAATATGTCGTATAATAATAAAAAAAAAACTTTATAAATTATTAGCTATGACTCAAATCTTAATATAGATATATATACTCGGATTAAGCCGATTATTAAAATGATAATTCTAAATTTAATTTGTGACACATACTAAATATTAATACACGTATCATATTTTAGATTCCTCATCGTTTTTTCCTATAATAAATAAATTTAGTAATTAATATTGAACCGAATAATAATGTATGATGAAAATAACAGATAAAATAAAAACGAAATTTTCCAAATACTCTAAAATTCAGCTTAATAAAATATTAAGCCGGTTAATACTATGAGACGTTAAGTCTGATCCAGCGCGGATAAGATAAGCTCGCAAAAATAAATGCATTTAATAAAAAATTCAGATCGACTATAGAATTAACTATAGAATAACTACAGAACTAAAAAATCTGAAATCTTGGACTATCGAAAAGATTGCCATGTTTTAAAGACATTTAATACAGGATATTAAAGAAATGGATAAAACCTAGCTAAACAAGTATAATAATAAATAAATATTGCAGATAAATAAAATAAACTATACTATGGTTATCATCATTGATAACAATTACCACTTGAATTCTTTTTCTCAAGTGAATAAAAGAATAGATTGATAAGAAACAAATAGGTTAACATGTATGAAACTGGGTATGGAGTGTATGTGATTTTACAACTCAAAAACCCTGTCATATTTAAAAA
The DNA here is from genome assembly GCA_022495035.1 of Philopotamus ludificatus. Lineage (NCBI taxonomy): Eukaryota > Metazoa > Arthropoda > Insecta > Trichoptera > Philopotamidae > Philopotamus > Philopotamus ludificatus. Next base: position 24,086 of record JAGXCT010033602.1, on the reverse strand, counting down.
CCTTATCAAAACTTAATCGATTGATTGACGCTTTGTAATTGAATAGAATGCTATTTATTTATCATAAAATAAATAAAATAAAAAAACCAACATACACTGGATGATAATTATTAACCTGTGTCATACAGTGTAGGTAAGATCCATAGTATTACGATAATGTAAATTGACCGCGACTGAACTAAGTCAGTACTCAGATATTATGAATTCTTTATAACAATGGCCAGGGGGGTATGTAAGTGTAAGAGACTCATTACATCCGCATGATTATAAGTTTAAATATTATATGTAGGTGCGAATTATTTAATTGAATGCCATCTATTATTGAATAAATAATTATAAATAAATAACATAAATTCTAGTTGAAATAATAACAAAATTAATCAATGTCATGGCTTGTAGGTAACATATATTAGTCAATTATTAGATAATGCAATTTAACCGCGACTGAGCTAAGATCCTTCGCCGAAGAATTTCGAGAAATTCTTTATAACACTGGGGGCGAATGTAAGTGTAAATATTTCACTTGCATCTTTAGAATCTTTATATAAATTTGCGCTTTGAATTTTCTATTTTGCCATCTGTCTATTAACCGATCCGTCACGGCGGCTCGAAAACAACGAGTCTGATGCATCTATTTTGTATGAATGAATGTATGAAAATAGATCCTAAAATTTTCAAGTCAAGAATTGATAAATTCTTCGACAATATGGTTAGTATTTTGGATTTACTAATCAATACACGCGTATGCTACGTGAAAACTCGTCGATGATCCGCCGTGACTGAGGCACGCCCCCGGCTCGGCGCCTGTGGTTTATCCACTTGCGCAGCACAATATTTTTCTCGCTCGCACTTGCACTATATTGTTGTTTTTATTAGTTTTTTCACAATTGCGATTTTTTTTAATTCCTCGACGACATTAACATTGACGACAACGACACTAGTTCCACTAAATATGAAATATTTTATTGATTAATTGATATTTTCTTCATAGAAATGTTTGATTGAGCAAATTAGTGATTTGATCAGACTAGTTTTTTCGTAGTTCTACAATATTATTTAACTTTTTGTACTATAAATTTAATTTTAAGGTTAAGAATAAAATATACAGGCCTACAGCGGACAAAACTTACGTCAGACGTTGCATACTGCACTTTTGAGATCAGGGTTACAATACCACCAATGCTACTAAAACCATTAATGAGATTTATGATCATTTTATATTTAACAGATGTTAATTTTGCTATTGAGATATTCAACGTATTAGTTCATGATGCAAGAATATTTAAAAACCGATCGGGAAAGTGAATAAAATTGGTATTTGAGTTTTATGTATTTTTCATCATTCAGAATTCAGGAGCTGAATTGGAAGGTTTAACTACGCCCTTATTATTCGCCAGATACTTTTCTTCAAATTACTGTCAATGGAGCATAACTTCAGGAATAAGCAATTTCATTAACCAGTGTTATGGCTTGTAGGTAACATGCATATTATTATAATAATGTAAGTTAACCGCGACCGATCTAAGGTAGTAGTCGGATAGATGTCCGACGCGAATTATGAATTCAAGGAATTCTTTATAACACTATCCAGGGATTATGTAAGAGGAAGAGATCCGTTACTCTGCATTTTTTATAAAAATATTTATACAGGTAGTTTGGCGCGTTGGAATTAATTAGTTTAATGCCATCCTACTTTGAATAGATAATTATAAAACAAATTTAAATCCAACTGAAATAATATTAAAAAAATTAACCAGTGTCGTGGTTTGACACTGGGGATAATATTAATATGAGAGACTTGTAATAAAAAATCATTTTAATTCAAAATCAGCCAGATTCTATTAAAGAGTCATATAAGATTCACAAAAACGTTTTTATTATAAAAATAATAAATAATATTTTACTAAATAATCGGTTTCTTTCTGGTATTCGTCAATGTTAGTTATCTTAGAGCATTCCTAGAGTCTAGACTGAATTCCCAAACTCATCGCATATTAGAACATGAGGGCTCTAAAGTCTTACGTATTTAATATGTGCCTCTAATTCAACCCGAATGAATTATACACATGTTTACTATATGATAAAGATATATGGAGTCTTTAGGCAATAATTAATAATAAAAATGAAAATCAAGTAAACGATACATTTAGACTTTTTGCAATAATTCTGTGCACAGATTTCACATGTAAATCGGTCAAACCGTATTATTAAAACGTAAGTCACGATTGTGCACTAAAGACGTGTGTTTTACATTGTGATTTGCACTGAAATGCACACATTCACTTCAATGTTACGTATAAAAAAGTCGTTAACCCTTCAGAAACCACTAGCCAAGAGAATAATGGCAAATAAAAGCTTTCCGTAATCCATGCAGTCTCGACAATGCAAGTGTTGCAAGCTAATGTGCATTTTAAATGTGCACACACTGTCTGTACGAAATTCGAATAGACACTATGCGGTGACCATAAATCCTTTCGGAGCGGAATAATAGCGCCAATATCGAACGATGCTAAAATACGATTTTGCATAATTTTATGGTATCTCTATTTATAAACATTCGAACGATTTTATATTTGCAAGCGACAATAAACATTATAGTGGATCATTATCAAGAGAACGATTTAATGCTTTTATTGATACTTAAACCGTAGTAAAATTCTATGGACCGTGTGATTAAGCCGTTTTGCGACAGGAATAAATAATTTATGTATATATAATATACGATAAATCATCATAAGACATATTTTAACGTGAACTAATAATTCAAGATCAAACACAAACGAACGCCGTTAAATATGGCGAAATAATAACATTTACATATTACTCTTTTTATACGAAATATACACGAAATGCTTATGTAAAATTTAATATGATGCGTTGCTCCATTTCCCTAGCCCTCGTATTTTTCTCATTACTGAAAATATTCAGCATATGCTTCAATATAAATTTCCATGATAAAAAAATAGATTCAGTGACATAATGGAGCTATGTGAAAGCAATATACGTATGTGGAACGAATATTAAATCAGTATGGTCACCCCACTATCCACTCAGCATGGGGAATGAACTTGAGAGCCCCATGGCGAGCTACACGGACGGCCTAATACGATAAGTGATAAGACTCCTAAAAGCATATTGTTCATAAAATATTAGAACAATATATTAATTAAAATATATATGTTATTCCCTCTTTATAGAAAAATATTTAGAGACGCGTAAAAATATTAAAAAATAACAGATCCGTTCCATCGCTTAATTTTAAATCAAACCAAATATTATTCCTTGTAAAAATCATTAAAGGAGGCATTTGGTTATTACATTTTCATTATGTTTTAAATTTAATTACGAAATTGCCAAATAGCAAAAAGTAAGTTAATCGCGTAAAAGAAAATAACTCCATTCAATAATGTGCCTGATTAAAAAAAAACATTTTTTTTTAAAGTGAGCCGTGGTCTATTGGTCCTTTCTCTCGATATGATATTTTTTGGACATTGAAGACTAAGAAATTATGGGAGCGGAGAGATTAGGGTAATGTTGGGAATCAGAATTTTTTACTGTGCTACATTTCCCGCTTAAATTTATGGCTATACTCTATATTGAAAAAAAAGAGGAAGGTATATAAGAAAGAAACAAATTTATACTAGGATTCAATTTAGTTGTAAAATCTTTTATTTGTTTCAGATTAAAATCAATGCGTTTTTATGCGAATATATACTATAGCATCGAATTTATGCGGTCTGTGCTATTAGCAAATTTTAGTTTTGATATCAACGTAAATCTAAGAATATTTTTAAAAAAATATACAAGACTTTATTTTTGTAGAAATATGTCTAGAGACATTGTAAAAATCGGATTAATTTAATTTAATGAAAATATTGTTCTTCGTAAGCAAAGAAATCAACAAAATTGATTTAATCCATTTATATAAAAATCTATGGTAAGTAGTAAAAGTATGGAAGACATATGATATTAGATAAAAGATTCCACAATATCCAAAAATATGAGTCAAATGAACTATTTCCCTCCATCTTAACATAGCAGTGCCGATATTGTGTAAAATTTTGATTTTTCTCGTATAAGTATTTTATGCAATTAAGAAAAAAAAACAACAAAATTCGCTGTTGTTGCCACGCTCGCGTGTTTTTTCTCGCTCGCATCCGGTTCGTTGTGCCGAGTGCGAGTGAAACGTACAAGTGACACGTGCTGCGAGAGCTTAGTCTGCGACGAGACATCGTCGAGAACGTTATCATTTACGCGTCATATTGATTAGTTAAAAAAAAAAACAAATATCGACCCAATTATGAAGCACTTCATGAATAATAATTTTTATTTTTAGAATAATCCATTTTATTTTTTTTAAATATCAGGATATTGATGAGGAATTCATTGGGGTATCTGAGATACCCCCTTCAAACGACGCGGTCAAACGATCCTCTGAACGGAAGTCGAATATATAAGTATACAGAGAAACCCTGTTTTTACGTTTTTGAAGGACCTGTCAAAAAAAACGTAAACTCGTGGTTTGAAACGAGGTACTAAAATAAAAAATAATTGTAAAAATTGAACGCAAATAGCGGGAAAACGTGAATTTTGGTTACTTAAAACTGGGTTTCACTGTATATACGTATATAGATCAAAATCGAATAAAATAAATTGACCTGTTCATCACTTCTATAACTCTCTTCTAAAATCACTAAATTTTCCATCTCATTGTTACTAGAAATCGATGTCATAAGCTAATTAATCTTTTAGAATATTTGCATGTTTTTCATCAACTTTCTTAAAGAATGTATGACTAGTGTTTATTTTCCTACGATATTTTTTAGAATGAAATTGTATTTAATATTTAGATCGATATTAATCTCCAAACTTTCGAATTATCTGACAAACTGATGAACTTCTCTAAATTTATCGAGAAATTTAATTTAAGAATCATAATATTTACTAAGACTATCCACAATTTTCATGACGAGGATTTTACATGTCATCAGACACAGAGAGAAAAGAAGAAAAGACATATTGTAGTCTAATTATGAGCACAGATATAGAGGTTTGAAGAATAAGAGTAAGTTATCTGAATTAGTAGTTATATTGTTGTAGCTCTTTAGATCGCAGAATTGAGAGAGATAGTTGCAGAAGATAGCCATCGACGATGAAGAAATTAAATCGCGTAAAAATAACGCATAAATCTGGATTTGAACGTATATAAAAATAAATTAACAATGCGTCGTATCAAAATTTGAAATATTTCAACCGTGGTAATCTAAGCTTTTTATGGCTACGTTCCAAAAATTGAAAGCTATCTGAAAAGAGATATCTGTCAGTCATATGTCAAATTTGATGCAATCGAATGTACATATGAAAACAAATCAAACGTATCGAATTTATTTCAGCAAACATATCAATTCCCGCACATGAAGAATGCGTCTGAATAATTAATAAATACATATAAAAAAATATGAAACACTATTTTTAGTGCCATTAATTGAGCGTGGCTTTAAAAATATGATAATGTTCTAATTATTTAAGTGTTGCGATATTCTCGGAATGTCTGCGGAATTTTAACACGAACACAACACTTTACTACGTATTCACGTATATAAAACACTATTTACACAACACACTGAGTACAATATTTTATTACAATTTTATTTGGCATACGTCCAGCGTTTAGTTTCGCCACTCGTTGTGGCGATGTATCAATTATCTGTAAATTTACCGGACGGAATCGCTGATAAAAGCGTCGAATATATAATAGCATATATGAAAATCCATTGTTTCGGCATCGATTAACGCGAGTTTATGAAAATTTATAATAACAAAACGGCACAGTTTTTTATTGCAATAAAAAGTTTCGGTCACCGTAAAAATTTGCGTCATCAATATTTTTATTGGCACTTTTTGATACGCGATTTTACAACCGCACGTAACTTTATCTATGTAATTTTTCGATTCTAAAGTGAATTATGCTCGATACTCGATCTCTTCGTAATATCGCACAATTAATTTTCAGAATAAAAATGTTAACGTGTGGTAATTTATATACATAATATTTACAGGCGCCATGCCAACAATCTCGCAATATTTTAACCTTGCTCTATATTTGACCCGAAAGTGAATTCTTATAAAAAATTAAATATTATATAATTTATTATTTGTGTATCACTTATATTAAACACGTGTTTATACGCACAGATTCGCGCATATGAATGAAACAAATAATATTCAACGTATTTATTATCGAGTCGTGGATTATAATAGAGAGGTGATTTTTAAATTGGCTCTGCCCATTATGAAAATGATTAATATTTCACGTTATTTCAAAACACCGTGTGTACATTTTCCCTCCGTTTAACCTTTATCCCCTATGCCTCTCAGATTAATATTTTCGCAGTAAATAATATATAAAAAAAAATGTTCGAATATAATTCCATCTTATGACACCGTCTGCCGCACAAGACCAACTTTACAAAATACAAATAAACTCCTAAAGTACAATTTGACCTGGGGCAAAGTTTAAGCCGAAAAAAAAGCAAGTTTAATTGGACTTTTCCATTTCCTCTGGGATATAATCCGAAATAAGGGGCGTTTCTATTTTTCAGCAAATAAACGTTTGTTTTTTCGCGTCCGCGGTGCAAAACATTGCGACGAAATGTTTTCCATTTGATTCATGGTCAATTCCCGGACCGGGGATGGATCAAGGGCAAAGAAATATAACCAATATCTTATTTATTTGAACAATGTGTCCTGATTACTAAACAAAGGCCGGATACACAAAAATAAAAAATAAAACAGGGAAATTACGTTATAAATTTCAATAAAGCTATACTATCCGACATGCGAACACACAATATATCAATTTGGCGTCAAAGACATGGATTTCTTTACTAAATCTAAATATTTTCAATGACATTCCATACCTTTCATAAGTTATTATGGTGGATGAAAATAATCCAATATCCTTTTCCATATTGCTAGATGCGACGACGAAGAGTATCAGTCATTGCCTTGTGAAGGCGTTGCGAACGTACGACACGCCTTAACGACAGCCTGTTATCGACTGGTAATCTATATCTGCATTTTGCATAATTTAACAATAAAGTTAATATACATAATTTAACAATAAAATGTATGTTACCTACAAGCCAAGACACGGGTTCATTTTGATATTATTTCAGTTGATGTTTCATATGTTTATAATTATTTATTATCAATAGATGGCATTAAATTAATTAATTCCAACGCACCTACATAAATATAGTACAGGCGGACCTCAACTTACGCACAATTCACTATTTCGCACATTTTTGAAAAATCGTTTTTTTTTTTAAATTGTTTCCAAAAGGCACGGCATAGTGATGGATGAAATAGATAAATCTTTGTGTTATTGGATAAGTAATCAAAATCAAGAAAACATCCTCACAGGTAAACTGGCTAGTTCAGAAGCTAAGGCTCTTAGTTTGCATAAAGATTGGAAGGCTAGACTAAACGAAGATTCTAACACAGTGTTTCATGCAAGTAACGGCTGATTTTCAAATTTTAAAACAAGGTATTCTTTACAAAATATCAAATTCACTAGAGAATCAGCTGATGCGGGCGAAGATGCTGCAAAAGACTTTATTTCGTCATTGTCCAAAATTATTGAAGATGGAGAATATACCTCTAGTCAAATATTCAATGTAGATGAGACTGATTTATTTTGGAAGAAGATGCCTAATCATACATTCTTATCAAAGGACGAATCAGTTGCCCTGGTCATAAACCTTCTAAATTTAACAGTGAAGATGTTAATAAGATGATTGAATCTCATTCTGACCCCTTGACTAATAAATTTCTAATGAACCGACAAGAGAACAAAAATAATATACAAGGTGAAGTAGGAGAGAAGAACCAGAAATGATCAAGACCTTAATAAAGAAACATCAGCAGAAGCTTTACGCATCTCGAGACATTTTTGGATATTATGGAAGAATGTGATCCCAATGGAGAACGCATATCTCAAGTGCGATCCATAATAGTACTGCATGTTACAGAACTCTCTATGAAGAAAAGAAAAAAGTAGTAAAATACAACTAACATGACAGGTTTTATTAAGAGGGAATATAATTTTTTTATTTAGTATGTACGTAGTTAGAAATTTACAATTTTTACAAATGTTTTTTTACATCCCTCTACTTTCGCACACATTTCCAGGAACCAATCATGTGCGAAAATCGAGATGGTGTGGAGGTAGATTGGCTCATTGGAATTAATTAATTTAATGCTATCTATCAAACTGAAATAATATTAAAATTAACCAGTGTCGTGGTTTGACGCTGGGGGAAATATTAGTGTGTGGGACTTATTACCCTTGCATCTTTAGAATCTCTATCGAATATTTATATCAATGAATCGCGCTTTGGAATCTTCATGTTATGCGTTTCTGTATTAATAAATACTCCCTGACATAGATAATTACCTGAATTCATAGTATTCGTCGGAGGATTAATCTATCTAAGTACTAACTTAGTCACGGTTAATTTACATTATCGTAATAATATATACGTTACCTACAAGCTATGACAGCGGATATTATTATAAAAAAACTTATCCCACAATAAATAAATCTGGTCTCTAACCGATCTCTCACCAACATAATCACTACCACTATAACCCTGGGAAGGAAAACCCTAAATATTCACTTCTCTTCCTCCTCACTTCAAGTCCCAACCTTTTTGGAAAGGACTTTCCGACGACGAAAGAATTATTATTCCCCTTGTGACTTGTTTCATACTAAAAACGCATAGAGAAGATAATAACGAATATCGAGACAAACCCCCTCTTACTTGCCTGGACACTGTGAGAGGGTAAATCTGATACCAACAGTGGTAAAAGATACACGTCCAAAGAAAACAATGGCCAAAAGAGGATAAACTCTTAACAAATAACCAGGCTCACTGCAAAATGGGTACAAACGGTGAGCCATTTTACGTCACGCATGAGACCCTGCTTCATTAGCGAGTATGATGATCATGAAATATTTTTGTTGTTTCTGTATAAAATCTTTTAATTCAATTCTTGCGGTGAAGTAAAAGATTCTACACAATGAAATTACAATTCGAGAAGATTTTTAACTATACGATAATTTAGATAAACATTATAATCTCTAAAAATCGTAGTGAGATTCCAAATTACAAAGTTGAACGGAAGTATTGTACGGATATCATAAAAATCAACAAAAAAAAATATTAAAAAAACGTCATTGCATAATTTAATTAAAGATTACATTGACAAAAGGAAAAAATGCTAGACGAAGGTGAAGTTGATGCTGATGATTCAGCTGTGAATAACCATGCATGCAAATTAGTCGTTAAGTTATAATATCAGATGTATAAACATTTTTTTGCAGATTGTGGTTGCCAGCCTAGGGGCTCTCACTCGCTGAGGGGCATGGAATACAATATCACTTGAAGGTCCTGACCAAGGGTGCAGATCTCACACGTGACGTGAGGGCTCCCCTATCGTGTCCATACCGCGGGGACCGAGCCGTCTTGGTATGCGGTTTTTTGTAAAGAGTTTCCCTCTCTCGGCCATTGCCGGTATTGGACGTACATCTTCTACAATACCATGTTGGTATCGGATTTTACCCTCTCGACTGTATACATATATATATATACATAAAAAAAAACAAATCCCTATTTTTTATAGATACTTTTAGATTACATTATTTTAAATATTTGCAAAAACATTTTATTTTAATGAACATAAATAACGTGATTGATGTCAAGAAACTCTGCAAAAAAAAGTTTCACAATAATAACGTTCAAATTAATTATAAGTCGCATGAAAACAGATCGTTCAGCTTAAAATCTTAAAAAAATCACTATTGTACAGAATCATATTTTATTTTTAATGTTAAATAGTGGAATATTGAGATTTGAAGCGTGGCCAAATCGACTGAATTTTTTTACCAATGCAGACTGGGTGGCCAATAGATCGCATAATGCATCGCATTTAACAAAATAATACATAACAAAAAAATAATAATGTATATTAAATGTTTTATTAAGGACAATAATGGCCATCGCTGCCTTAACTAAGAAAAATGCGAAAAATATTATTTTTATTTGTATCTCAATATATATATGTAGTTCAACGCTGGATATTCAACGCCTGGATATCCGACAGTATCGAAATACATATGGCACTTTTTTTTCAATATATACAGTTATGGTTATCATAACGTACGATATTGATATTATGCCATAATTTTACGAATGTTACAATAAAATTCCCAAAATACACTCTGAATGATAAATATACAGTCGAAATAGTATATTTTACAGCATACACACATAATGTAGTCGTCAAAAAAGTAGTAAAAAGGGTTTTAATGCCAATACACATGAAAAATGTTTTAACAAAAAAAAAATACGCAATATTTTACGGGATAAACACATTTTCCGGGAAAATAATATTCAATACATTTTAAATTTTCTCCGCTTTTATTGTAATCGAAAATAGAATTCGGCAATAGTTGCCAATGAATCGTAAAACAATGTGACAAAATTTTTAAAATACATTTTCAATTCGCGCGAAGCAAATTTAATTTCGTACGGCAATGCGCGCCGATACGTTTTCACGCGATTTTCCGCGCTCATTGAAGTATCAGCGATTTGTTAAAAATAAATGTATGAATAATTCAGCGGAAAAGAGTGCTCCGCAATCTATTTAATTTTGCACGGTGGACGGCTTCCAAAAATCGAAAAACAGACGGGGGAAAAAAAATAGAGCCGGGTTCAAAAATCTAATATAACTCCGAGACGACGATAAACTATTCATCAAGTTTGAATATTTTCTGTGAATTTGAAGATTCGCTGCACGCACGATCGCACCGAGCCGACAGATTTTTTTTTTAATATTCGCGATGCGTAAGGATTTCTTTTTATCCATTTTTTGACAATGTCCAGGGCTGAAAAGGCAGAGAGGATAACCTCCGCCGTGTCATAAAGAAACCATTGTGCGTGCGCCCCATTAACGGTTACGGTCTAAAACCGCCTTTATGTTCAGGCCACACTTATCTGACCGAGACTGTGATAACGGCCAATGTGGCCACATAATAAAGTGCAGAATATAACACGACGTTTGACACCGTGTAATTGATAATTAAATATTTTAATAATATTATAATAACGGTCTTATGACTTATCTAGATTCGACAATGGATTTCAACCGCAAAGGCGAAGAAAATCCTAAAATAACTATTCTCAACCGCGTGTTTAAAGATTTATAATAATATTTTCGTATAGAAGGCTGTATAAATTACCTGTAGAAATATTGCAAAATGAGAAAAGTTTAAAAAAAAAAACAAACTATGAAGAGACGAGGTTTTGCCAACATTGAATAGATAAAGACTGATATTTTTATTGAATTATTTTTTCATTCTAAATCTTCTGAAAAATTCAACAATTCAGCCATCGTAAAAGCGTTAATATATTGGGTTGATGCAAAAGTTATGACCGTTTTTTACATATACAATTACACTTTTTTTTTTTAGATTTTTAGAATTTCCATCCGTTCTTATAATCTTCTCCCATCTTTCTATCAACTTATTAATACCATTAGTGTAAAATTCCGTGGATTTTGAAGCGAAAAGTGTAGTGTAAGGATGTTTCTTTTACCTGCTCTATCGTATCAAACTTTTTATCATTTGGTACCTGCAGTGATCAATAAAATGAAAAAATCGGAAGGAAATCAAAGATCTGGAGAATACGGTGGATGCTTGATAACGTTGGGTCATCATAGCCACATGTGGTCGCGCTGCTGTCAGCGATGAAACACTACACTTTTCTGTTTACCAATCATGGTCTATCCTTTTGAAGGGCGATGTTCAATTTGGATTATTTCTGATAATATCGATCTGCTGTAATTGTCTGATTGCGTTCCAAGAGTTCGAAATACACAATACCCTTACAAATCCCCAGATCGGAATTTTGTAAACCATCTTAGTACCTGTCGAACTTTGATGACATCTGCTCCATACACTTCGCAAATGTTTTTGGTTGCCAAACTCGCGGTATTGTCTTTACAGAATTCATAAAGTAAACATGACGTAAATGCACTTTATCGACGGACATTTTGAAAAAAATACAATGGGTCTTCACTGTACTTTGGTCAGGCAAAAACTAAATAGAAAATAGAGGGAAAGCATCCTTTATACAATGGAATCATTTAAAAGAAGACACTATTCATCATTTCTGAAGAATATTTTTTTTACCTAGGATCATAAAAAACGGTCATTACTTCTGCATCAACCCAATATATGCCTAATATGTGTCAACTGCATCATGATGCATAAAAAAAATGAAAAAAAAAACGTTTTACCACTTTTAAATATTAAAATATTGGCATAATTTTGTTGACTTTGACTAAAACCAATAATTATATTTTAAATAAAAAATAATGGCTTTTATCCAAGCAATTGCATGAACAGAGAATTAGTACTCGGATAGGTGTTCGACAAATACTATGATATCAAGGAATTCTTTATGACACTAGCCAGGGGGAATGTAAGTCGAAGAGACGCATTACCTACGTTTATGACCATATTTTTATAGGGGGGTTGGAATTAACTAATTTATTGCTATTTATCCTACATTGAATACATAATTATAAAAAAAACAAATAATATATACATTTCAATACAACTATAATAAAATTATACTAAAATTAAGCAGTGTCATAGTTTGACACTGGGTGGAATATTAGTGTTCGAGACTTATTTCGAAATTGGAATCGTATATGGCGCTTTGGATTTTCTGTTATTCCATCCAACCATCGTGGTCAAATAAATAAATAAATATTTTAATGGCATAAGGAACAAACTCTTAAAACGTTATATTAACATATTACAGTCCGTGCACGCGTTTTCGCGGGCTAGCGAACTCCGGGGTTCAGTCCGTGCACGCGTTTGCGCGTGATAAATACAAGGCAAATATACTAAGAAAAAAATCTACCCGCGCATCAGAGTTTATTATATATTTTCATTGCAAGATGCAGGACTGGACATATTGAATATCGCATAACATTCCCGATTTTACGAAAACATTAAAAATAATTTTAACATTTATCAAGAGAGGTAATCAATTTTCGGTAAAAAAAAATATATTTTTCAAATTCATTTTTTAAATTCATAAAAAAAAATCGAAAGAATCCTGATTCCGCGGTCATAAAATCAGCAATTTGTTGCATATATTTTATATTATTTTTAATAGAGATGAGGAAGTAGAAGAGAATGCTAATTACTTACTAACAACTTAATGATTTTAAAGACGTTATTCAACCGCTGAAAGAAAATGATGTCGAGTAACTCACGAGCCAAGTTTAAATTGATATTGTGAAAAAACGATTTACAGAAAAAAAAATTGTAAAAAATAGATAAACTCGAAAAATTACAAAAAAAATTGGAATAAAGATATGGTTGCAACATTCGCCGAGATCAGTGATGGAATTCAAAAATTTAAAAATATGTCCCTAAATACAGATAGAACTTTAAAGGTACGCCACATCATTCAGCCAACACTTGGCTATTATTATAAATTATGCAAAGAAAAGAAACGTAATACTATAAAAACTAAACAATACATTGCGAATAATTATTTATTTATATAAAGGTAAAAATTTAAATTTAAACAAAAAAATACTTTTTTAGATGAGATTTGACTTACGTCCAAGTGGCGGAACAGAACCTCATCGTAAGTCGAGAACTGTATAGCAATTTTAGTACCAAACAATCTTAGCAGATATATACATCATCGTCATCAGATCAAGTCATCAGTCTCAATATTCGTCGGACATGGCCCCCTACGACTTCTTCCTATGCCCGAGGATGAAAAATATACATGAGAAGAAGACGACTTTACTAACATTTAGGAGATAAAGACTGAGTACTTCACAAATTGAAAGCGCCAACATATGTTAAATATATCCATATTTTGAAATTAATATTGTCGATTGTTGAAAGATTTACTGAGAAAAACTAAAAATTCCGCGTTTTTTTATATCAAACCTCCTATTTGTCGTTAGAGACGAATGGTTTGTCCCGACGAATCGAGATCGTGTACGACGATCAAAATAAAATACTCGAAGCGGTAAACATGAAGACGTCGTGTACGACTGTTGACAAGATAGAAGAAGAACCTATTTTTATATCAAAGGCCTCATTAATTTATAAATAAAAAATAGTCCATATTAAATTATATAAAAATATATATCAGTTAACCAGTGTTGTGGCTTGTAGTTAACATGCATATTATTTTGATAATGTAAGTTAAATGCGACTAGGTTCAGTTAATAGTAAATAATAATAATAATTAACCAGTATCGAGATTTGACACTGGAGAATGTTAGTGTGAGAGACTCATTCCCCTTGCATCTTTATAATCTTTCTGTTATGTCATCCATCCATTGTCAAATAAATTATATCGTATAAATTATTCTTATTCATACTCGATTTGTAATTTTCAGAAAGATTTGCCCTTAATAAAATTAGCCCTTTGTCTACAACATGTGATGCATTCTTTAAGCTTTTCAGATACTCGTCCCAAAGACTTATCGAGTACAGCCTAAATAAAACTATAAAAGTTCGGAACACAAAGGCCGCAAAAAATAAGTAATAGGAAAAATGTTTTTTTTTAGATAACGACTTAAATAAAATAATAAATTAAAGCAACACATATGATGCTGATTTTTTTCATCTCCATACATATCTGTATAATATAAACCCTTCAAAGCATATCATTTCAATAGTTTATGTACAACAGTTTCACATATGCATTAGCAATGAAAGAAAACGCTTTGATGTATCATTTTTTCAGTCACAACATAGCGAAGCTGAAAAAACTCGTCGTTTTAAGTGGCATATATGAAGATATAAAATCTTTTAATCATCTAAGTATGGTATAACAGTATAAAATGCAATCAGACCGAAATATTATAATTTAATATCGTAAAAGAAACAATTTTCATTACGCCCGATTGAGTTCCTGATGAGTTTTCTCGCCCGGGTTTTTTTCATTTATCCGAAATGATCCATACATTGCGCATTTTAACCGATTTTATTGGCAGGCTTCGGTGGGCAATTTTCGAAAAATTTACGTTCGGTTCGCCGGGATTCTTTTTTTCGCAAAAATTTTATGCAACAACTTTGAAATGTAATCTTATAGACTCGGGACACGTACTCCATCCGGAAAAGTTGCGGCGGCCCTTAATAATGTGGCAAGTTAAGTGAGCGCCCATCCGGACACTGATAAAGAAAAACTTCGCTCAATTCGAATGGAACCATTTAACGGAATATATTAAAAACTTTTCCTTTTTTTGCGCGCGTTCTGATATATTTTTAATATTCCATTCGTATTCCCCGTGTTTTAAAGAGGTATTCTCATATTAACGATCGGACTTTTCCTAATTCAAAAATAAATTATTTTAATTAAAACGACGCACAATGGGCAGGGGATGATAAACGTTTTAAATTGTTAATGTTATAAACTCTGAAACAATCTAAAACAATATGAAATTACTCGGATAAGTTTCTGGATTTGGAAAGAGAGATGGAATGTATCGATTTTGGGTCTATTTATTTTACTAACTTAATAAACATGATTGGAAAGGCTAAAATTACTATTTATAAAAATATTATTCTCCATATTTTCATTCAATACCGTATGTGAATAGATGTACGTCTACTAATACCAAGGACGGATAAGTACAAGAGAATCTGTGCAGAAAAAAATTCAATATCTTGTGGAAGAAGATCTCAATAAGATTTTTCAGAACTTTGGTTATCATGCTAGAAAAAAATATAGTTTAGAGAAGTTTATCTCGCTTGGCAATGTAGAAGTCATATAAAATATGGCAGGATTTAATAAAACTTACAACAACAAATAAATATTACATTTCAAATTTTAAAAAAATCTCACAAAAAAGTTAATATAGTACATATGATGCCGAACTGCTCAAAAGAGTTAAATATAATAAACTAGGATTTGAGTACAATATCTCTAAAACCTCGCTGATGATAATCGATTGAAGCAATCGGTTATCCGGACTCGTTTATCTTCCGGATCTGGAGAGGATTTTAAGGAAATTATCTCTTACGAATAACGGAAATTGTGAAAAGCTAAAAATGAAATGCAAGGCAAATTTGAGATAGCTAAAAATGCAATTGAAATATTAGGTGTATTCAAAATTTGTATTTTTGATATATCATTCTAACAAATAGAATCCTTTAGCAGATATAATCATTTTCCACCTACCTGGCAACATTTTAATCCCTCTCTCATAAAAATTTTAAGGTGTGAAATCA
The DNA here is from genome assembly GCA_022495035.1 of Philopotamus ludificatus. NCBI lineage: Eukaryota > Metazoa > Arthropoda > Insecta > Trichoptera > Philopotamidae > Philopotamus > Philopotamus ludificatus. Next base: position 7,744 of record JAGXCT010033602.1, on the reverse strand, counting down.
AAATACTCATTTAATCCATGTTTAATGTCCACATATATATTAAAAAAATACATTTTAATAATGTTTCATCGATCTGAAATGAATGTAGTCAGACGAAACGATATCTGGAGAATATGGAGGGTGACGAATTGACCTCCATCCGAGGTCTTCCAATTTTGGGGTTAGCTCTTAAACCAAAACTTCCCTATCGATTTTTTTTAAAGTTGTGAATATTTAAATAATCCCCAGTACACTACAAATGTGTAATATTTGACTAGGTAAAAATTTATATATTGTAAATTGGGTTGGTAAATTCGAATTTTATAAATTACCGATCACCAAAATAACAATACGACTTGAAAGAGAAACTAATCTCTGAAAAGGGTCAACGAAAAAACGTCCATTCTTTTGAATACTCCTGAATGTTGAGGATTTTATGGATGTAACGCGTCATGAATACAACTGTACTTCTTCAAAAGAAGCAGCAGCTTCTAAACACCGTAAAAACAAAAAAAAAACGCCTTTTATATCGCCTTTTGCAGACCATTATGGAGAGAAAAACAGAAGGTAGACGTTAGTTGAGATAAACTATCGTGGGTCCACATCATTTGCAACTGGACCTGAGTGGGAGCTTCAGAATTGTTACAGTTCAACAAAAATCGATAAAAGTATGGAGAAGTAGATCGCATACGTCCGAAAACGAACGAGGCAACTAAAGAAAGAAAAATGCAATGTCAAAGTTATCGATAATTTGAAAAAATAGGTCCATTTCCAAAATAACATTTTTCATTTTTATAACCAATATTTATTAAAAGAACCTCAACAATTTTACAT